>JAOXNR010052290.1:0-16534 GCA_028571225.1 Parsonsia alboflavescens | reverse complement strand
ATTAACCTCTTCAACACTCTTACCGTGGAAACTATTAACCTTTTCCTGTCCAACCTATACATTCATGCTCACAAATCGTTAGGATAGGGATCTAAAATTTCTTAAAAGTATGGCTATCACTGTTACTCAGCTTGATGGTACTGAACTAAGGAATATTAACCTCTTCAACACTCTTACCGTGGAAACTATTAACCTTTTCCTGTCCAACCTATACATTCATGCTCACAAATCTTTAGGATAGGGATCTAAAATTTCTTAAAAGTATGGCTATCACTGTTACTCATCTTGATGGAGCCTATAGAATTCCAACCCTAAGGGAATCAATTTATTTTATTTGGGTGTATTCATGGAATTTATGCCACATTCTAGCACAAATATTCAATCATGCCTTTGAACTTACTGGGAGGATCTAGATATTGTTAATTCGTGATATTAGAAATATAGAATCGAGGAGTCTGTGTTTTGAATGAGAAAAATCATTGCCTTCACCCTTGAGAGTTGTATCTCAGAAAATATAAATAAATAAAAAATCTGTCTAGCATTTAGGTGCACTCAATTTTGTGTATGAACTAAGATTTTGATGATTATCTTTTGCTTATTCAATTCATTTATGTTTATGCGACTATTGAATGCTTGGCATGAAAAGGTAATCCTCTCCAATGCAAAAGTAAACTATTGCCCTTTTTTCATCTCCCTCTTTTTGAATCTAAATCCTCAATTCGCTGACTTTCGTATCCTTACTTGTATACATGTATTGCCCTGCAATGAAACCACTTCAACATGATTTAGAGAAGGAAAAATATTGTGCTGAGATACATTGTTTGGGCACAATTGAAACTAGGGATGACACCACTATTGAAGCCGTGAAATGAAAGCAACTTCAGACTACCAATTGATCGTGGGATTATTCCCAAGTTATGCAAAGCTTTGGCCGTGGACCCAAGTCAGGTAACTCGATGGATCATTGGGGAAGAAAGGAGGATTCATAAAATTTTAACTGGTATTCCAAAGTCCATTAATAAGGTCATGATGATACTAATAATATTTTTCCCAGTGAAGGGATTGGTCAAAAATCTCTTATTGCACAAAAATGTATAACGATTAACTTCTTTTTTACATTTTGGGATTTCTTTTATTATATTGAGAGATATCTGTTATAACCTATTACTGTTGTTTTCAGTTTCAATATCTTCTAGTTCCCACCAATACTTTCTAGATTTCTCCCTTGTTTCATTTTGTCAATATATTATGGATGTTTTTTTCTCATGTGTTGTCTTTGAATAATGTGATATCCAATTGATATTTACATATGAAGGCAATCTACAAAGATGAAATATACAGTACAAAGTTAGCCATTAAATATTTGTTTCAAAGTTAGCTGATACATATTTGATACAAAGTTAGCAGATATATAATCAGTACAAAGTTGAAACATACAGTACAAAGTTAGCCGATGCATATTCGGTATAAAGCTGAAACATGGAGTATAAAGTTAGCCGATATATATTCGGTGCAAAGTTAGCCAATACATTTTTCGGTATGAAGTTATCTGATACATATTTGGTACAAAGTTAGCTAATACATATTCGGTGCAACAATAGCCGATATATACAGTACGAAGTTAGTCGATACATATTCGGTACGAAGTTGGCCAATACATATTCGGTACAAAGTTAGCAGATACATATTCGGTATAGAGTTAGCCAATACATATTTGGCACAAAGTTCGCCAATACATGCGGTACAAAGTTAGTCGGATACATAATCATCACAAAGTTAGCCGATAAGCAACTCTTAAAGGATTTTTCGCTGATACACGAGAATATTTTCAGCTGACACAAAATGTTCAAACAATGATTCATTTAAAAGGTTCTTCCAGTGATAAGTCCAAACTTTTCTAAGGCTACACATCAAAACATGATTGTATAATGATACATGTCAAAAGCTAAGCATTTATATATAAGTTGAGTATTTAAATAGACATTTCCCAAAAGATTACTATTTTGATGTTTCGTTACAAAACAAATCAAACGGTCTAAAGAGGCTAACATTATAGATTTTATCAAGTTTACAACTTCATCTGATACATCCATTACAAGAAAATTATAGTTGAATTGGGAAGGTCAAGCTTCCTTATGCCTAACTGCAGAAGACCCAGTTGTTTTTGAGATCACGGGCTCCTTTGTTGTTGTTTTTGAGGCATGATTTATGATGTGATTTCTTGAAGGTTGAAGCTTAGATTTCACACAAATAAGAAAACCAAATCAAAGATTAAAGACAGGACTCATCAAAGATTTGTGTGGGAGATTAGGAACACTTTTGTAGAAGAATCCACAACAACCAACCCCCGTTTTTTTTTTTTTTTTTTTTTTTTGGTAGATATAGATGAACAACTCAACCAACACAAAAGTTCACTAGAAAAATACTAGGATAGTTGTAAAGGAACTAAACATCAAAACACACATAAGGCCATAGGATTTTCAACGAAACAAATATGATCTTAACACTTAACAACGAAGAAAGCAAGTAAGATAGCCAAACCTTTGATGATAGCCTAAGTTCTGATACCAAAAGATGATGTGATTCCTTAAAGGCTGAAGATTTGTTTTCACATAAACAAGAAACGAAATCAAGTGTAAAGAAAATTACTCATCAAAGATTTGTTTGAGAGATTCGGAAGACCTTTGTAGAAGATCCCACAACAACCACCTCTTAACTTGTAAAGACTATTCAATACCTTACCCAAGTAATTGAAAGCCCGAGTGGAAGTGACTAAGAACCCTAGGAGAAAGTTCTAAGACCACTCTCAAAGACAAAGTTTTGATCTTGTTTTTGGATTAAATCCCATATGAAAGATGTTTGTCAAAGTTGTCTTCATCATCATACATGACATGTTCATATTTGATTCTAGATAGATTCACTTGATAATTTCTTCTATCAACTCATCTATGTGATGTATACTCCTTAGAAATACTAGGTAGACACTCTCCTCCTCTAGTCATGATTTACCTAGAAGGAAAAACAAGAAAAACAAGGGAATATTGAACCTCACTTGTCACTCGAGCATCACACCTTCCATTGGCTCTTTCTCGCTCTATCCATCTCACCCCTGATGCCGTTTTCCACTCTAATTGCTCCTGTAAGTTGAGTAGATTCCTCTTTCAAATTCTTACTCAACTTACAAGATCAATTGCAAATCACTTAGGCAAGAATACCAAAATGATCCACAAAAATCAAGTAGTTGATCAATTGATGATCTTCAAATAAGAGTCAAGAAAGTAGAGTTTCAAAGATTTAAGGTCAACCAATTCAATACAAATGAACAATCACTTGAAATTCAAAGAAATTTTCAAAGAGGCATTTCATTAAACATCTAGAGGGCAATAAAAATGTGAACCAATTTGTCAATAAATTCAACAAACCCAATTCCCTTGATTTGAAACAGGATAGATATTAGGCAAATCAATCACAATAGATCTTCAATTCAACTTCAACCCAATCAATTTCAATAGGATTAAGCAAGAAATCTCCCAATTTTCATTCAAATTTGGCACTTTCTTTTTTTCTTTTTGTGCATAAATTTTTTTGTGCATTTATGAGCTCTTTTTTTTTTTTTTTTTTTTGTTGAATCTCCATCTTTCAGCTTGAATTTGAAGAGTAGAACTCCATACTTCATGCCAAGTGACTTGAATCTTCCAATATCTAAACTTGATGGATTCCATGAGTTCTTCAAAGTTAAGGTAGCTCCTTGATCCCTATCAATTTACCTCAGCATGACCAACATCACCCTCCCCATTCAGGGGGACTTCAACATTTCCCGCATTATGTATGCTAGTGGCTACTTCATCATTGATACCCTCAAAGGTGTCAACCCTATTGCCCTCAGAATGTACGATGAATGTGCATTTCATCCGTCAATTTTTTCCCTTCAAAATCACCTCCCGATGTTGGAAATCTCTTACCTGCTTCTTGAAGGAAAAAATCATCTCCCAACAGATATTTCGGCTCCACCAATAGCATGTTAATATAATCTTGAACTTTTTCGTGGCAAACGATGTCCGGATTTTGGGCATGAACAGTATTGGCACATGTTTGACACGCAGATATAAGAGTAGTCACCACAAACCTTTGTTGCATATTCTTACATTTGTTAGACTTAAAAGAAAGCCTCCAAGACAGTGTTTTCTACTTTGTGGTTTAGGAAGCAATGCTCATTTTCATTTCGTCGAATAAGCCTTTCATTATCTTTCTGAAAGCTCGGTGAGATTTCTTTACAGCTTGTGACAGGATATCTTTTTAGATCAGAATCGCCAACACCTCTTTATTTGCAACATCCAAGGTCTAAACTTTGGCCGATAATTCAACCACAACAGTATTGGACTTGCATAATTCTTGCTCAAGAGCAAGTGTTTCCCTTTCAGCTTCAACAACCTTTGCTGTATTGGCTTTGGTTTTCCCATCTCATCTTTTGCACGTTCGTTTTGATGCAGTGTGCCGAATCCTACTTTCTCAAATCTTGAATTTTAACGACCTCATTTACATAAGGTCGAAACATTCACCGACTCCTGAGTTTAAATTCCTCATTCACACAAGGCCGAACAAAAGGCCGATTCCTATTATTAAATTCCTTATTCACACAAGGCCGATACATCGACTGATTTCTAAGATTAAATTCCTTATTCACACAAGGCCTAAACATTGGCCGATTTCTTAAATTAAATTCTTTATTTACACAAGGCCTAAACATTGGCCGATTTGTTAAATTAAATTCTTTATTTACACAAGGTCAAAACATTGGTCGATTCCTGAGTTTTAAAGACTTCAGTCACAAAGTCCGAAACATTGGTTCACACAAGGTAGAAACATTGGTTGATTCCTAGGATTAAATTCCTTATTCACACAAGGCCAAAACATCAGCCGATTCCTGAGATTAAATTTTTATTTACACAAGGTCAAAACATTGGCCGATTCCAGAATTTTAAAGACCTTATTTACACAAGGCCAAAACATTGAATGATTTCTGAGATTAAATTCTTTATTCACACAAGGCTGAAACATCCGTAGGTTCCTAGAATTAAAATTTTCATTTACACAAGGCCAAAAACGCAGCTAATTCCTAACTTTTAACAACCTCATTCACAAAGGCCGAAACATTGGGCGATTCCTAGGATTAAATTCCTTATTCACACAAGGCTAAAACATCAGTCGATTCAAGAGATTAAATTCATTATTTACACAACGCCAAAACATCGGCCAATTCCTTAGATTAAATTACTTATTCACACAAGGCTGAAACATCAACCAATTCCAATGATTAAATTTTTTATTAACACAAGGGCAAAAACGTTGGCCAATTCTTGAGTTTTAAAGACCTTATTCACAAAGGCCGAAACATTGGCCGATTCCTTGGATTAAGTTCCTTATTCACACAAGGCCAAGACATATGTTGATTCTAGAGTTTTAAAGACCTTATTTACACAAGGCTAAAACATCAACCAATTCCAGAGATTAAATTCTTTATTCACACAAGGCTGAAACATTAGTCGGTTCCTAAAATTAAAATTTTCATTTACACAAGGCCAAAAACGCAGCAGATTCCTAACTTCTAACAACCTGATTCACAAAGGCCAAAACATTGGTTTATTCCTAGGATTAAATTCCTTATTCACACAAGGCAAAAACATTAGTCAATTCAAGAGATTAAATTCTTTATTTACACAAGGCCAAAACATTAGCCAATTCCATAGTTTTAAAGACCTTATTTACACAAGGCCAAAAAATCGACCGATTCCTAAGATTAAATTCCGTATTCACACAAGGCTGAGACATCAGCCAATTCCAACAATTAAATTTTTTATTAACACAAGGGCAAAAACGTTGTCCAATTCTTGAGTTTTAAAGACCTCAGTCACAAAGGCCGAAACATTGGCCGATTCCTAGGATTAAGTTCCTTATTCACACAAGGCCAAAACATATGTTGATTCCAGAGTTTTAAAGACCTTATTTATACAAGGCCAAAACATCAACCAATTCCAGAGATTAAATTTTTTATTCACACAAGGCCAAAACATCAGCCGATTCCTAAGATTGAAATTTTTATTTACACAAGGCCAAAAATGTTGGCCAATTCTTAAGTTTTAGAAAAGTCATTCACGAAGGCTGAAACATTGACCAATTCCCGAGTTTAAATTCCTCATTCACACAAGGTCGAAACATCAGCCGATTCCTAGGATTAAAGTCCCTATTTACACAACGCTGAAACATCAACCGATTCCTGAATTTAAATTCCTTATTTACACTAGGTCGAAACATAATCCGAATCATGAAACACACCAGTCCAAGTTAAATAGGCCAAATCGTGAGTTTCCACACTCATATGGTTGATACATAAGCCAAATCATGAGTTAAAACTCACACATGGCCGAAACATAATCTGAATCATGAAAGACACACGTCTGAGTAACATAGGTCGAATCATGCGTTACCATACTCAAATATGGTCAAATCACATAAGCTAAATCATCAGTTACCACACTCAAACATGGCCATGAGTTACCACACTCAAACATGGCCATGAGTTATCACACTCAAACATGACCGAATCATAAGTTATCACAGTCACATATGACAAATCATGAGTTACCACACTCAGATGGCCAAATCACATTGTCCCAATGATGAGTTACCAAATTCACACTGGGCCGCAACATAAACTTAAAGGCCACAACGAGCACACAAGGCGAACCATGAAACATAAACCATGTAGCTGCAAAATCATCACACCTTTTCACATCACACTCCCACATGCCCCGCTTCGTACGCATACAAATCATACGCTCAGATATTTCACGTTTTATTCAAATTTTTGGATATGCATATAGGGTATAATATACTAAATATCTTTTGTTTATTTATGTATTTATTTTGAAGAGACTCTTATAGTATATAAATATACTAAATCTCTATTGTTTATTAATTTATTTATTTTGTGGAGATGCTTATAGTGTATAAATACACTAAATCTCTTTTATTTTATATATTTATGTTTTAGAAATTCTTGTAATATATAAATACACAATCCTATTCAGTCTATATTTAGCACTACAATGTTCAATAAAATCAGGATTTACCAATTTCAAAATAACAAGGACTCTACAACTAATCCTACATAAGATTGAACACAAACTGCTTGATAGTCCATAAAAAGGGTTCACAATCAGATAAACAAGTATCTTCCCTTCTTTTTCTTTTCTGAGCTTTACTGCTATTTGGACTCTCTCTCTCTCTCTCAATATCTGACCTTAGCATTGGAGCGGGATATTGGGACACACCAATTCTCGTGAAGATTTCAATCCTTACAGGCTTCCTGGACTGCTCACGCTGTGATTTAGTTGGAGTCCGACTCGGCCCCATCGATAAAAGGTTCAGCTACATCAGGCATTTTTTCCATGTCAAGAGGCAGCATCCATATTTATTGAACAACAACATTCATGAGATGTGGAAGGTCAATGCTTTTCCTTTCCTAGGGTTCGATCCATGTTCCCTGCATTTGAATTCCTTGCTTAACCTTCGAGAGGAAGTCCGCTTCCACATTGTCTTTGCATGGTATGTGTTCCACTTTGATATATTGGAATTTCTGAAGCAATTTGTGTGTTTCAATCAGGTGCTGCTACATGTTTCCTTCCTTTACCTCATAATTGCCATTGACATGTCCATCTAGAAGCTGTCAATCGAGTTTGGCAATAAGGTGTGAGATGTGAAGGCTTTCTACTACCCTCAACCCTACTAGAAAAGCCTCATACTCAGACTCGTTGTTGTTTATGGGAAAGTTGTTTTTTAATGCATAAGCAAACTTGGTTCCTTTGGGACTTATCAAAAAGAACCTGAAGTACTCAACTGATCCATCTATATGCAAGATCCAACAATCCTGAGAAGGAATGGTTTCAGAATTTAGTTTCGAGTTTTTGTCAGATCTTGGTATCATGCATTTGAGAACAAAATCTGAGAAATCCCAAAATTTTATTGCTTCCCGAGGGAAGTATTGGATGTCAAATTCGAAAGCTCTACGGCCCACTTCATGAGACTTCCAACCACATGGAGCTTGTGCAATATGTGACTGATTGGAGCATTTATTAGCAATTATATAGAATGAGCCTGAAAATACGGTTTTAATTTTCACGCAGTAACCAACAAAGCTAGTGCATGCTTTTCCAAAGTGGAATATCGAATTTCAAGTCCCTGGAGAACATGACTAATGTAGTATACCGGCTTTATGCTTGAATGCCGTAAGGCGCAAAAATCGAAATTCAGAACATAAGGCAATATAGATAGGTATGTATGTGGTTTCATGTTCATCAATGCTTGGATTTTTGAGAGATGTGCCTCGATTCCTCCTCAAGAAACCATATACCCCAAAATTTTCCCACTTCTACCCCAAACAAACACTTATGGGGGTTCAGTTTAAAACCGTGTTACATCATTGTTTTGAAACTTTCTTCCAAGTCCGAGAAGAATACTTGCTGAGTTGTGGATTTTACAAGTGAGTCATCTATATATGCTTCCATGTTGCAGCCCAATTGTGGAGAAAACATCTGGTTGATCATATCTTGGAAGTCCGCTCTGGCATTTTTTAATCCAAATGGCTTTCTTTTGTAGCAAAATCATCTATGTGGGATTATAAATTAAGTCTTCTCCTCGTCTTCTTTTGCCATTTGGATTTGGTGATAACCATTGTATGCATCCAAGAAGCGAAGGTATGAAAATCCCCGTATTGCATCCTCCAACTGGTCAATTCGAGGAATTGGAAATGGTTTCTATGGAATAGACCTATTAAGTGATTTGAAATCAATACAGATTCTCCATGAACGGTCTGGTTTTGGGACTACCACCTAGTTGGATGGCCATTTGGGAATCGCACTCTCCTTATAATCCCGGTTGAAAGCAAATCTGCAACTTCTACTTTTATGGCTTCTTTTTTCTCCAGAGTAAAAACCATTTCCTCCGGAATCCCTAGACGATGTTTAGAAAACTCTCTTGGCATCATTCCATGTCTTTAGTTGACCATGCAAAACCATTTTGATATTTAGCCAATAGGTTGAGAAGTTCATGTTTTATCTGGACTAGTAGTGCTTTCCCAAAGGTGACTTTGTGATTGGGGTGAGCAGCATGTATCTGCTATTCTTCCAACTCTATAGTGGGCTCAATCTGATCTTTCCCAAGGTTCTAGATCTCTTTCTCCTTGTTTTCTTGGTCCAGGGTTGCTTTGGAAATTGCTATTTTTTATCAAATGTCGACAGTTTCGATGTCTCCTTTCAAAATAAATTGCATTCCATCATGGGGTATGATGACTAAATTCTGAAAGGTGTTGACCTGGGCTTTCATCATATTTAGGCCTGGTCTTCCCCATATGCTATTATATGTGGATGGAAAGTCAACAATGACAAATTCACAGATCTGTTTCACAAGTTTCATTTCTGGTCCCCATTGGACTTCGAGAGATGCGGTTCCCAATGCATATATGGTCTCACCAGAAAAACTGACCAGTGGAATATGGTTTGATTTGATTATCTCATCTTTGAGGTCCGTATTTTGGAATGCTTCATAATACAAGATGTTGGCCGAACTTTCCGTATCTATGAGAATCTGTTTAGCAAGGTAACCTACGATCATCATTGAAATAGCCAGGGGGATGTTATCATTTACCATAGCAATTGAAGCAATTTTCAATTTCTTTCCTGGAGGTGCTAAACAGTCCTTGTTGACACCGGATATCATCTCAATAATACTTGGTGTCACTTGTTACTGTTGCGGGATGGGTTGTTGGGCAATATGTATCGTGATGATGAATTGCATGTGATATCCTCTTTGTATTGCACTTTCGATCTCCTTCTTTAATTGGTGGCAGTCATCTGTGTAGTGCCCTACATCTTGGTAAAAATTGTAGTAGCGATCTTGAACCCACTTTTCCATGGGACTGTTCATGGTCTTTGGCAGTGTCAAAATTCCCAAACTTTTGATCTTCTATAAGATTACAGTCCTAGAGGTGTTCAACGAGGTGCAATTTGGGTTGTTTGATGGCTCTTTTCCCTACATCATATGTGGCATTCCATTGAATTGATTATGAGGAGGATTGTTGCCCCGAAGTTGCTTTCCAGGTACTATAGTTGCCTCTTGCATTGGTTTGGCAGTGGTGATAGTTGGTGCATATTGGAGTTCTGATGCAAAATGTGTTTTGGGTTCCCTATATGGGCTCCGTGAGGGGTGCTTTGAATCCTTCCCAAAGTTCTATTGTCTATTGCCTTGACCATGATACTGGCCATGTATTGCCCTTTGTTGCTTATGTTCTCGTTACTCAACTTTGATTGTTCGCCCATTTCTGCCTATCGAATTGGTCTTTTGTTTCTTTCAGAGTCCTTTACTCAGACCCACGTCCCAACTCTCTAGAAGAGGTCTTTACTTGTCTTGTGCCGGTTGGCAGTGAGCCTTTCGGAAGATTCAACGATTTTAACCCGTGGCAGAATGCTTCGAAGTATATTGGTTCCAAGAAGTCCTTGACCTTCAAAGCGTCTTTGTTAAATTGGGTCCAATATTCATCGAGGGTCTGTTCTTTACTTTATCGAACGTTTAAAAGGTGGGCTTGCGGTAGTGAATGCTAACTACTTCTGGCAAAATTACTAAGAAATGCATCACACAATTGCTTGAAAAAGGAAATAGAAGCCAATGGTAAGGCCATGTACCATTCAAGGGCGATTCCGAAGAGTGTATGCCCTGCATAAGTGGACTTCATCCGAATCATAAAAAGCCAGAGTGGTGTTGAAGATGAACAAGTCTTGGACCAGATTAGTGGTTCCATTATACTTGTCGATAGTGGGCAGTTGAAAGTTTACAGGGATTTTGCCATCCCTGAGTTTCAGTTCTAGAGGGCTAGAGTTCCGGATTTGTGATGTTGTAATAGGCCTGAATTCTGTCATCTTGGCTTCCACTCTGTCTACCCTCTATTCCAACCGATTCAACTTCTTTTGGAGCTCAAGGGTGATCCTTTGTGTTGCAGTGTATTTTGTGGTTGTTTCCTTCGTGGAGTGTTGGATTGAGGGTTTGAGACTCTGGGGATTTCTTGCATGTCAGGTCATGTCTTCTAGATTGTACTTCTACATTATCCAGATCTCTTTCTCCATATCAATTTGATGATCCAACTATTTCATTCGCTTGGCTAGGCAGATTAGTTGTTTTGTTGCAAGAATAGTTGGAAAGCTTCGAAGTGATCAATTGCCAACTTCATCTCGTCTACATCAGAAATGGCTACCAGCTGTGGTCTGACTCCATTTATTAATTATATTGTCTTCTCCATCCCATGTCTGGGACCATTACTTCCAATTTCCATCCTTCAATTCACATAATCACAATCTTCGTAGTTCACACGTTTTGTTGCTACATCTATATTCGAATTTTGAATGGATAAAAATTAACGAGCTCTTTTATTTTATTATTATTATTATTACTATTATTATTTAATAATTTATCCTTTTCATTAATGTAATTAATGGTGAGAGTATCATGCAAATAAATGTAAATTTTTATGTAAGAAGTGGTTAATGCGATTTTTACACTAAAAACATATTTCTTTTTACAAATGGAACATTTAGTTCTAGGGAAACTAAGGATGGAGGGATTTTTTTTTTTTTTTTTACATTAATAAGAAAATTATACTGGTCTTGTGATACCTCATCGGAATTATATATGATTAGATATGTATTGATAAATTTATACCTAAATACTCATTGTCAACTTGAGATATCTATTTTGTCATAACGAGGATAATGGGATGCATGTAAGTTTAATCATATAGAATTATAATTGACGAACCTTAGATGACAGGATGGATTAAGGGACCGATTTATGGATACACATATTTATTTGTGTTTTGACTTAATTACTGTATTGTAATAAATATATATATATATATTTATATTTATATATTTATTTATATATAGTTATTTATTAAAATGTTACTTTTCCGAGCTACTTTGAGAATTTCTTTACAATAATTATTTATTTGTTTTAATATTCCATTGAAATATTAAGTTAACTTGAATTTTATTATATATTTTCTAGTTCCTTTTTTAGTGTATATATATATATATATATATATATATATATAAGTGATTTAATATGTATTCCTGATAATTAAGTGACTTTTACTTATATTTAAATATTAAAATAGTTTGATTTATGTCAAATTTGAAATTATTTTTGTAATATTGTTTATGAATAAATAATTCCTTTGTTTTCTATTAATAGTAAATTTTACTTTCTTAAGGTGTTTTTATTAGATTATTATCAGAGTGTGTCGAGAAAGGGTAATTTAGGTTTGAATTAAGTTTTGAGGACAAAATTTCTTTTAAGGAGGGTGAAATATAATACCCACAAAATATAGAGGTTCAATTGTTATTTGTGGATTTATTTGGAAATTTTGGTGATATTTTAGAAATTTTAAGGACATCTTAATAAATTTGAATTATTTCAATTATATATCGGTTTAGACTTCGGACATTAGGTTATTTGACAATTCCCATTTCATGTCTTATATGTTCTCTGCCTTTGCCCGAGTATTTTATTAGAGGCTTCATTGAATTTGGAGATCTTAATTGTGATTGTTACAAAAGGTTTGTCTAATTTCTCATCTTTTATATCTTAGCCTAGAATATGTTTTGATTTTTGAGTTGTACACTCGGATTTTAATATCTGGTTTTTTATTATATACTTGATATTTAATTATATAATTTTACTAAATCAAACTTTCTTTTATGTTCAAAGTTCAAAGCGTTTCGAAATTTGTCAACGGTAAAAAAATTTCCTTATCTTGATAATGTGGAATAGTGCTAATATGTTTTCACAAAAAGGAGGCTCTTAGCCCATTTGGTCCATGTGTTTGGGACAAATTATAATATGATTCTACAAGTTTTTTTTTTTCAATCATTTTGGTCTTTTCACATATTATGGGAAGTTATTTTGGTTTCAACTACCATTATCTGGAAAAGCCCTCCTTTGGACCAGTCATATTATTGACACCGAATAACTTTTTACAGTTAAAATTATCAATCCCATCCTTGAGGCTCAAAATCCAACCAACTCATTTATATATAAATATATATATAAGACTTTTAAATGCCTTTAGATTAACAAACCTAAATAAATTAATCGAACAATCCAAATTCAGTCACAACCCTTGAGGTTGGTTGGATTTTGAGCAACAAGAAAAAATTGACAATTTTGGCCCTAAAAAATTATCTTGTGCAATCCATGCCTCTGTTCGAACTCCAATTTTAATCCCTGTTGGACCTGTGCCGGCTGCCAAGCCAATGGGCTGACCAATTCTTTTCGGTTGGCATCTTTTTTCATTCTTTTACTCCAAACTTGATACCCAAGCCTTCTTCTATATAAAATAATATTTTGTCTACTTGAAATTCATCTTTAACATTCTTTGGAATCTCAAATTCAAGATTTCTTCTTATTCTGAATTGTCTCTACTTGTTTGCCCTCGAATGAGTTATTGATCCTCGAGGAATCCTTATAGTGTATAAATACACTAAATCTCTCTCTTTTTTTTAATTTAGTTTAGATATGCTTATAATATACAAATACACAAATCCTATTCCGTTTATATTTATCACTATAATATTCAATAGAACAAGGATTTACCAATTACAACATAACAAGGACTGTACAACTAATCTTAAATGGGATTGAACACCGACAGCTTGATAATTTATACAAGGGGTTCAGAATTAGAAGACCGGTATCTTCTCTCTCTTTCTCTCTTTCGCAATACAGCATTTTGTTGGATATGCTCTAAGACCATATGATGTTTTTACTTAGTTGGCATAACTTTGTATCATGATGCTACTTAATTCATTATATAATTTACTTTTATATCTACATTTTATTTAATATAAATTATATAATGTCCTTGGAATAGTTTATTTCTATTCTTAAAAACGTACCTAGTCAAGTGTTATTGAGATTAGGATATCAATAACACACTAAGACCATATGATGTTTTTACTTAGTTGGCATAACTTTGTATCATGATGCTACTTAATTCATTATATAATTTACTTTTATATCTGCATTTCATTTAATATAAATTATATAATGTCCTTGGAATAGTTTATTTCTATTCTTAAAAACGTCCCTAGTCAAGTGTTATTGAGATTAGGATATCAATAACACATTGAGACTAATATGTGCTGATTGATGACAGCTGACATGGATATGAGATATCAAATCATCACATAGTTACACGTAGAGTATCGTGCATTGGAATTAACCACCATGAAATCAGTTCATGGATTGATATATGAGTGTCATGAATGATTTCATTGTGATAATTATGTCTCATCTTTTGACTTTAGGTCACCAGAGATTCCTGCATGAAATATTGCATACTTTGATTTTGTCAAACGTCACTCTTAACTGAGTGGACAATAAAGACATGTATTGAGTATGTCCTAATTTGTGCTGTGGAAAGTTGAATGATCAAGATAGGATTTGTCCCTCTTATATAACAGGAACGCGATGTCTAGCATTCTTGGTTGAGTGAGATTATGAAATGCATGGCCATGCTCGAGTAAGTAAATACGAGTTATTTATCTTATTTGGTTTAATTAATCTGATTGGGGTTGAGAGTTGAGATATTGAACTTTACGAGTATAACACATTCCATGACTCGTGTTCAATTATCACTTCCTGGATAAAGAGATTAAGACATGTTAATTTTTATGACGGAAGGTTTTGTCTTATCACCGACATTCTCGTTAATTGGATTGCAATAATGTGTTGCTGGACTCCGCTTATTGCACATGACATTAAATATCGTTTATGTCAAATGCCAATTTTACGAGGACCTATTGGGTCGCACATTCAGAATGTATCGCTTAATGGGTAATATCTTGTTTGGGACCTAAACGTAATTAGTAAAAGTTTTTTAGGCTAATTCACGAATAGGAATTAAAAAAAAAATTAAGATTTAATTATGTGACTAAATTGTATTTTTCCAAGTTCGTTGAACCTGGACATATTTTTCACAGTTACACTCTGATAGGCCTCTTGTTTTAGAATTGAAATCAAAATTCAAAAACGAGATTGATTTATCCAGAAGACTTCTTATCGCAAAGTCTTCTAGGGTTGTTCATATTGAACCCCTCTCTCTTTCTATTTAGTCTTTTTCTGTCAGAGTGTCTAAGTAGAAAAAAAAATAGAGAGTTCAGACAAACCGAAAAACAGGACAAACCAAATCCAAAATTAAACCTAGCAGTTCATTCGTGTTTATTCCCGTTGCTTTGTTTGTGAGACGTACATTGGAAGCAAACGTTCGTGTGACGAAGTAGAGGCAATGGTCGGAGATTTTGCTGGTGATTGCAGACAAGAGATTCCGATGTTAATCTTCTGTCTTAGAATCGAAAAATTTAATGTTAGTTCAATCTATAGACTCCCTTCGATCGATGCCTAGAGGTGGTCTATTTGTGGGCTTCCCTTCACAATTTGCATTTTCTCTCCCTCAATATCTGACTTTAGTATTGGAGCAGGATATTGGGACACACCCCTTTCCTGGAGACTTCTATTCCTTGCAGGTTTCTTGGATGGCTCACATGGTGATCTAGTCGGAGTCCTACAGGGCCCCCATTAGCAGAGTTCTGGCTACATCAAATTGGTATGCCATCTCCATCATTTATAGGCCACAATCCTTCCCAATTCCTAAAATCTCATCTTGACTATCTAATTCTTGAACTTTTATTATTCTGTTAATGCTCTTGACATCTGAGAAAGGAAATTCACATAGAAAAAGGCCTTGTCTATATTATGTTTGATGATATAAAGAGATCAATAGTACTTATTGCCAAGGGAACTTGGAGAGGACCTATTCTTTTGGTTGTCATGGTAATGCACAACCATGAATAATAGTATTTATAAGAATAGGCTTGTAGAAAGCTTTAGGTTGTTGTTGTGGACTGTTGCCAAATCTTGGCTAGGCGCAGAACAAATTCGATCTTTGTCCAAACCTGGTGGATCCTCCTGGAGCAAAGCAGAATGGTCTGCCTTCTCCTGTTGTACCTAATGGCTGTGATCCCAAGTCCAGAGAGAAAATTAGGTATGGCACAACTTATGATTTCGCTTTTGGAGAAGATAGGAGAAGAAGCGATTGTTGAGCATGAACAGAGAAATAGCCAAGGTATTGATTAGATTGACATTTACACCCTTCTAATTTCACCATGTGTTGGTCTCATGAAATCCTTCACTGTGGAAGCGGTCAGACAATGATGGTTGAGACCGTTAGGGCAAGTTGTAAAAAGATGTGGGATCATATTTATGAGAAAAAGCCATGTCGATTCATTACATAGTTCTACCTAAACATGTGGGATCATATGGGCAAAAACCCTTATAATTAATAGACATTAGAATCAATAAACAAAATTATATTTATTTAGTTATCAAAGCCAGAACAGAGTGTTCCGGTATATGCAAACTTTCATTTTTC
>JAOXNR010052289.1:0-17053 GCA_028571225.1 Parsonsia alboflavescens | reverse complement strand
GAGTTCAATCCAAAACTTTGAGGAAGATACAACAATGCATTCCGGGGAAGAGTATGGCTTGAGGATCAAGGAAGGACAAATTGAAGCCAAGACAATGCATGGAACCAAGGGGCAATGAAGAAGAAATAAAGATGGAAAAACAGAACATCCGACGCCTAATAACTTCCATTCGACACCGGATCAAGCAAAGCTGCCTTGGCGACAATTCCAGAAGGTATCCGGCGCAGCATCCGGTCCATCATCCGGCGCGGGACACTGTAGCAACCCAGTTACTGTAGCAACCCATGAACAGTGCACGATTTTTTAAAAAAAACTCTGCGTTTTGGTCTCGATTTTCAGCCTTTCTTCTTGTATTTTTGCTACACTTTTTGTTAAGTTTAACTTAGGTTTTTAGGACTATATAAAGGCTCTTGTTTCAACCATAGGAGGGATAGAAGTTTAAACCCCAAACCAGAAACTTTCATGTTTCCATCCCTTAGAAAGATCTTAGATCTTTTGTATGAGTGTTCTTAGAACATCCTAGATTAGGGTTCTATACACTAAACCTTGGGCTCTCAATCACTTTGGGTGAGGTATTAAGTTATCTTCCAAATCAAGAGGTTGGTTGTTATAGTGGTTTAATCTACAAAGGTCTTTCTAATCTCCAAAAACTTACCTTTGATGAGTCCTTTCCTTATATCAATGTGGTTTGATTGTTAGTGTGAAAATTAACCCTTTCAACTTACAAGAAAATCACATCAGTTCCCATCTTTGGCAGGTACATGTTCCTTGGTTTCTATCAACTGCAAACTGTTCTTTTTTACCCTCCTTGACTTGATATATTGAGTCACCAACATATAATGGAGTGCATTTTGCAAATTGATCCTTCAGTTTATCTATCATCCTCGAAATCCCAGGACAAATCTTATCTCTTTGTCTATCAATCCAACGCCTCCTGGACTAGTGCCTTAGCATGAGGTAAGCTCTGTTAATGTCCAATAATCCAAGTATTAGCTTCCTTCTAGCATCTAAGTTATGTTTATTGAAGGATTCACAATGATTATTTATCAACAAATCACACTTCATTGCATGTTTGAAATGGGCCTTGCTCTAACACCTTGGATTTGCACTTTTTGTTAGCCACAGGGATGCTCCATTGTCAAAGTCCTTCAACCTTTGCAAATCTGTCTCAAACTTGTTTAAATATGTTGTCCTTGCTATTCTCCAAACCAAATCCCTAGCAGCTTTTGCCAGTGCTTTTTTCTCATGTTGGCATGCAAATGACAAACACAATGTCTGTGATCAACCATTGAGAGAATCTGTCCCACAGATTGAATCAATCTCTTCAAAATAGTAGAATTGGGTTATTAATTTTGGAGAAACAATTAAATTTGAATTTTATGTTTATAGTATGTTACCTTCTGTCTATCGGAGATGATAAACCAGTCTTCTTTGTGTTTCAATTTTAATTTCGTCATTCAACCATGATATAAACCACTTCCAATTGTGTAGGTTCTTAACATCAACCATTGCATATGTTATTGAAAACATTCAGTTGTTGCATCTACACCAATGGCTATCAATAGAATACCGGGGTGCAAATCCTTCAAATAAGGTACCGTCTAAGCGAACAACCTTGCCACACCCCGTGAGGTGTGACCGGATGTAACATGCCGCATATTAGCTAAACCAATATGTAAGCTATATAAAATATATGCCTGCAACCCAAAATATAATTAAAGAAATTGTCTTTATTCAAAATTATAATCCTTGGAATAAAAAAATAGAAATATTGAATGTCTCCAAAAGAAATCAATTTAGATCTAAATATAAAACCAAAACAACTAATATTCCAAACATAATTCCAATCTAAAATCCTTATAACAAAAGTATCAAAAGAAAGCAAATCTTCTTCTCTAGGCTAATAGAAAATGGAACCTGCAAAACAATATAAATAAACAACATGAGCTACAAAAGCCCAACAAGTAATCTCTCTCAATTCCACAATTTTAGGGTAATTTAAATAGTAGAATAAAATAGCACATGCAATTACATTATATACATATAACATGCATAACAATGCATATAATAACCAAAATTGAATAGGTGGTTATGGCAAACCCAAAAGGATGAAATTCTTTCAATACATAAACATACATACATGTCATATCATATCATAGGCTCAAATCTAAATGCAAGAAATAAATATTGGACATTCAATCCAACTTTTCCCTAGTTAGATTGGCCATAACTATACATACATGACTTGTCTACTCACCGATAAGTAGGTATATTCGAGAATTAGTCCTCTCTGGTAAACAATGATCTAAAATCCTTCTACACATCAAGCATTCATACCCACATTCACTTTCATGCATATAAATACATAATATCCAAACGCCACAATAGAAAGAAGAAAATTACATGTAATTGCCCATCACAAATCATATATAAAATATTCACAAGAAGGAATAAGTATACAAAAAGGTTTTTAAACTAATGTTAGAAAAGGTTGAAATTACTTGCCTCAATCCAATCTGTCTGTAACTAAAGTAATTGATATCCAACCTTTTCTTCAAGATTTTGAAGCCTTCCCTATTTTCAAAATCTTGAAGAAATCGAAATCGAACATTGCTAATGTATGAAACTTCTACACATTTCTTTCTTTCTTTCTTTTTTGCTAACATGCAAAATCATTTAGATTACAAAAGAGCCATTGAACGAAATTATAATTACACGGGGCCATTAACTATTTAAAATCAATGTTCAACTAATTAAGAAAATTTTCAGAATATATAAATAAGTTTTATAAAACCCTAAATCTTAGTCCATAAATCCACAATCAATAATTCAAATCCTATTTCTAAGAATAAGAAGTTCTAAGAAAAAGAGCAAGCTAACCTTGATTATTGGAATGTTCGTAGGTAGGCTCTCCGTCTAAGAAATCAGCTTTCTGCTCCTCTTCTTGTAGTTCCCCTAAAGTTCAGACAAAATAGTATACCTTTCTGAAGTTTCTTATTGAAAGAAGGGGAAATTCTAAAATTTACGCAAGAGTCGTTAACTTAAAATTTTTTTTGCTAAAGCTCCGAAAATTTCTTAAATCATAATTAAATCATAATCAAGCCCCCAAAGATGCTGGGTATTATAAGCCTTGTAAGAAACCATCTATTAATGCTTTCTAACACAAATACATGTGGTTGAAATGTTTGTCCCCTTCTCTTCATCCATGACCCTTTGAATTCACACACTAAAGCCTGGATTAATTCTCTGTAGCATCTTGTACTGATCCATATACTTCTCCTTAATTAGAGCCTTTGCCTTGTAAATCATTGTTATTGAAATATTAACATTCAACTCTTGGTAAACTTTTTCTTTAAACTTGTTCATTGATCCTGTTTTCAAATTTGAAATCATCAAGGTATCATCATGCAATATACTTTGAGGTGACCATGATGGAGATCCAACACCTTTGATACCTTCCGGACAAATTACAAGAGTTAGAGCATCTAAGTTGAGGCAAGCATTGATCACATTTGTTCAAAGGAGAGAAGACATGCTTGATTTCTCAACCATCTTTGAAGAACAACCATTAAAGGATAAAGAGCAACCAAGGAAGGAATTCAACTTGTGGATGATAGAAGACATCAATGAGTTGTGTACCATCAAGGAACAAGCCCTTGGGGGCTTTGGAAATCAAGTTAAAGCGCTTTGGAAGGCTTGGGAAGAAGTTGGCACAGTGCAAAACAAGCGTGGCACGGAGATGGCACGAGTAAGCACTGGATGGCACAAAAGATCAACATCCGACACTCTACAATGAACTAGCTGGAGTTGCACAGCAGCACCGGATGGCTACTGGAATTTCTAGTAGCTATCCGACTTTGCATCCGATGCTGGTCACCAATTGATTAGGCGCCGGACAAAAGCCCCTTGTTTTACCTCAATGCAATCTTCTTTTAGACGATTCCTCTTGTTTTTAATGACTTTTCTTTATGTTTTAAACTAGGGTTAAACAATTCTCTAATCATTCCTAAGGTTTCTTAGTGTTGAGACTATAAATAGTTCTCTATTTGTAAGACAACTTTTTCTACAAACACATTTTCAAACAATTGAGAGAATCCTTTTGGATTAAATACAACTTTTCTTGAGTGTTCATCTAATGGCTCTTCTAGGGTTCTTAGTGAGACTCTAGAGATCTTCAATATTTGGTTAGAGTAATTGAGTTGAATTGAAGGGATTCAATCCATTATTGTGGGGCATTGTAGTCAATGGTTCTAACTTGAACCTCTTGTATGAATTCTTGGGTAGATCTCAAATTGGTTGTTTTTTATTTTGATTGAAGGAAAGGTTCCCTTCAAATTTGAGATCACATCATCCTTTTGGTATCAGAGCTTAAGTTTTTTATCAATAGGTTTGCCTATCTTAATTTGCTTTCTTGTTTAAGTGTAAGATCATGTTCTTTCTTTGAAATCCTATGATCTTATGTGTTTTTGTGTTTGTTCTTTTCATTAATCCTAGTTCTCCTTCTTCTGATCCATTGTGAATTGTGGAATTGTGTCCAAGACCAAAAATCAAGGCCAATTCAATTTGTTTGGTGATTCTACTTCTACCATCTCTACAAAAACAAAACAAAAAAGCCCAAAAAAAAGAGAGATCAAAGATCTCCAAACTTGAAAAACTTTTTTTTTTTTTTTATTAAATCCTATCAAAAAAATGCAGAAAATTTATAATTGAGGTTGAGGTGCAAATTTTGAAGTTGAATTCTATTGATATGTTGATCAAATGGATGGGTAGAGCTTGAATTGTGATATACCATATTGAATTGCCGATTTGCTTATTGGAAACTTGATAATTGTGACACTTGATCAATTGAAATTGAAATTGCTGAAAAATCTAGATCACAAACTCTTTGACCTCAAGGTGCTTGATAAATTGCCTTTAACCTATTTTCCTTGAATTCTAAGTATTTGATCATTTGTCTTGTGTTCATTGACCATTCTCTTTGAAACTCTTATCTATTTGAATCTTATATGTTGGAAGATATGAAGTATTTGCTTTGAGTTTTTGATTTTTGATTTGACTGCCTTGATGAGTAATTGACTAGTCTTGAAGTTTTATTAAGAACTTGAAAAAGAGCTAAAAAAGGTAAGAGGCTTAAGGGGGTGAGCACATTAGAGCGAGGAAAGCCATTTCTAAAAGTAATACAAGAGTGGATTGTGAGAATATACAAATTCCCATGTTTTTGTATCTTTGATATGTAGGTACAATCATGACAAGAGAAGGACCAAGTGCATCTATTGCCGACAACATGGGGGAGGGCAATGCTTTATTGTCTTCTATTAATGATGTGTTGCAACGAGTGACCCAAGAATTGGGATCACTAAGACAAGATATGGAATCAATGAGAAAATATTTTGGTATAAAGATCAATAAAGTTGAAGAGAGGGTGAATACTTTTGAAACACCTCCCGATCGAGTATTAAGAAACCCAATTCAACAAAGAGGTAGAGGAATGGGAGGACAAGTGCAAAGAGGACAACAAAGAGGAAGGGTACTCCACAATCAATTTGAGGATGCTCTCAATGAGATAGAGGACTTTTAGGAGCAACAACAAGAAGAAGAGTACCAAGAACCAAGAAGAAATGATGTTAGTATGGGGACCATTAAGCTAAGTCTCCCATCATTCAAAGGAGGTCATGATCTGGAAGCTTATCTTACTTGGGAAAGCTAAGTGGAGCATGTGTTTGATTGCTATGACTATCCGGAGGCTAAGAAAGTGAAGCTAGCCATTGTGGAATTTTTAGATTATGCACTTACTTGATGGGAACAATTAACGATCACCAAAAGGAGAGCCCATGAACCACCTATAGTATCATGGAACGATCTCAAGGCAGTCATGAGGAAAAGATTTGTTCCATCTTACCACCATAGAGAACTCTACCAAAAGCTTCAAACTCTACATCAAGGCCCCAAAGGAGTAGATGAGTACTACAAGGAGATAGAGGTAGCCATGATGAGGATCAATATTGAGGAGGTTGAAGAAGTAACAATTGCAAGATTTCTTTGTGGCTTGAACAGAGAGATAGCGGACAAAGTGGAGATATGCCAATTCCACTAGCTCCAAGATGTGGTGAACATAAAAATAAAGATTGAGAAACAATTGAAGTACAAGAGGAGTTCAAGTGGGAAGCTTTATAGCCCACATAACTATGGGAATTATCAACCAAGCATACAACTAATTGGCCTAAGAGAGAGGGAGTGACGCCTAAATACCCACCAAGGGAGGAAGGTTTCAGGCCTAAATACCCATAAAGAGAGGAAGGTTTTAAGCCTAACTACCAAGAGAACAAGGGGCAACAAGTAGACAAAGGGAAGGGTCAATTTCCACCTTTCAAGGCTAGGGATGTTAAATGCCACAAGTGTCAAGGTTTGTGACACTATGCCAACCAAACAAGAGAAACATCATCTTGGACAATAGAGGCATGGTAGAATCGGCTTGTGAGGATGAAGAAGAAAAGGTTGTGGTTGAAGAAGAAGGGGAAGGAGATGAATTTAATCCTAATGAAGGAGATTGTGAACAAATGTATATGATTAGGAGAGTACTTACTATTCAAGCTAGTGAAGAAGAGGACTTGCAAAGGAAGAATCTAGTCCATTGAAGGTGCCTGATACAAGGACATTGGTGTAGCGTTATTGTGGATAATGGAAGTTGTGTGAATGTTGCAAGTGCCTACTTGGTTGAAAAGACGAAGTTACCTTGCTTAGACTATCTAAAGCCATACAAGCTTCAATGGCTAAATGATAGTGGTGAAGTGAAGGTTGGCAAGCAAGTCAGGATCTCATTCTCTATGGGCAAGTATCAAGATGAGATGCTATGTGATGTGGTGTCTGTGTAAGCTACACACTTGTTACTTGGGAGGCCATGGCAATATGATAGGAAGGTGGCCTATAATGGCCACAAGAACAAGCATACCTTGGAATTTGAAGGAAGAAAGGTACACTTGAGTTCTTTGAAGCCTCATGAAGCCTATATGGATCAAAAGAAAATTCTTAAGAGGATGAAAGAATTCTATGAGGAGAAAGACAAAAGAGAAAATAAGGGAAAAACAAAAGAGTATGAGAAGGGAAGAAACAAAAAAGAGGGGAGAAAGAATCGAAAAGTGAAACAAAATGAGAGTGAATAGAAAGAGTGAAGTAAAGAAGAGTGGAAAGGAAATGAGTTTTTACACAAAACAAAGAGAGTTGAAGAGTGCATGTTTGAACTTCAAGCCATTGGTCTTACTTATGTACAAACATGATTTACATTCTACCTCTTTTGATGATGACACTAGCTCTTCTCTTCATAGTGATGTTTGTTCTCTTTTGAAGAAATTTGAGGATGTGTTTTCGGAAGATCTCCCTCAAGCTTTGCCACCATTGAGATTGATTGAACATCAAATAGACTTGGTGCCGGGAACACCATTACCAAACAAGGCTGCCTATTGAATCAATCCGAAGGAGACCAAGCAGCTACAAAAATAAGTGGAGGAGCTTCTTTCCAAAGGATATATGAGGGAGAGCATGAGCCCTTGTGCGGTACCCATCCTCCTTGTGCCCAAGAAGGATGGAAGTTGGAGAATGTGTATTGATTGTCGATCAATCAATAAAATCACTATAAAGTATCGCTTTCCTATCCCTAGATTAGATGATATGCTTGATGAACTAAATAGTAGTATATGTTTTTCTAAGATTGACTTGAAAAGTGGCTACCACCAAATTCGTATGAGAGAAGGGGATGAGTGGAAAATGCTTTTAATACCGAACATGTCTTGTATGATTGGCTTGTTATGCCTCTTGGTCTTACAAATGCACCTAGCACTTTCATGAGATTAATGAATCATATTCTTAGAGAATGCACAGGTAAATTTGTGGTAGTTTACTTTGATGACATCTTGATTTATAGTAGGAATATACTTGAGCATGTTAGTCACTAGAGAGTTGTCTTTAACGTCCTTAGAAGTGAATTACTTTATGCTAATCTCAAGAAATGTTCATTTTGTTTGCCTCAAGTTACTTTTCTTGGTTATATTGTGTCATCTAAGGGCATCTATGTTGATGAAGAAAAGGTAAGGGCCAACAATGATTGACCAACACCTAAGAGTGCAAGTGGGGTGAGAAGTTTTCATGGTCTTGCATCATTTTATAGGAGCTTTGTGCCCAATTTTTGAACCATTGCAACTCCCCTAACCGAAACTATCAAGTCTAAAGTCAAGTTTAGTTGAGAAAGTGAGCAAGAGGGTGCTTTTTGATTACTTAAAACCAAACTTGCTGGTGTTCCTATCTTATCTTTACCTGATTTTTCAAAGGTGTTTGAAATTGAATGTGATACATTGTGGGTGGGATTTGGGGCTGTGTTGATGCAAGAAAAGAAACCCATTGCCTACTTTAGTGAGAAGCTACATGGCGCTACCTTGAATGACTCAACATATGACAAGGAATTGTTTGCTTTGGTTAGGTCATTGGAGCATTGGCAACACTACTTATAGCCAAGGGAGTTTGTTATCCATTCCGACCACGAGGCCCTCAAATACTTGAAGGGGCAATCAAAGTTAACAAAAAGACATGCAAAGTGGATGGAGTTCATAGAGATGTTACCCTACATCATTCAATACAAGCAAGGGAAGGAAAATGTTGCAGCGGATGCTCTATTAAGGAGGTACACCTTACTAATTACTCTTGATTCTAAATTACTTTGATTTGAATTTATTAAAGAATTGTATGGAGAGGATGATGATTTCAAAAATGTCATTGTTGCTGGTGGAAAGGGAGCTTATGATAAGCATTATTTGTATGATGGTTTTCTATTTAGAGAAGATAAATTGTGTGTGCCTAAATGTTCTTTAAGGAGATTGCTTGTTGCTGAAAGTTATGGGGGTGGCCTAATAGGACATTTTGGCATTTCCAAGACTCTAGATATTCTTAAGGAGCATTTTCATTGGCCTCACATATAGAGGGATGTAATTAAAGTGTGTGAAACATGCATTATTTGTAAGAAGGCTAAGTCCACTATTAAACCGCATGGTCTCTACATGCTTTTACCTATTCCTCATGCACCTTAGGAACATATTTCTATGGATTTTGTGCCTGGTTTACCTAGGACTAGGAGGTTTAAGGATTCAATTCTTGTGGTTGTAGACAGATTCTCTAAAATGGCACACTTTATTGCTTGTTCAAAAGTTAATGATACTCATAATGTTGCGAACTTGTTTTTCAAAGATTTGATTAGATTACATGGAATTCCTAAAACTATTGTTAGTGATATAGATACCAAATTTTTGAGTTATTTTTGGAAGGTGCTTTGGGGGTTGTTGGGGACTAAATTATGTTTTTCTACCACATGTCACCCTCAAACGGATGGCCAAACGGATGTGGTAAATAGGACTTTGGGAACCTTGTTAAAAGCCATAATAAAAAAGAATTTGAGGTCTTGGAAAGAATGTTTACCTTTCATTGAATTTGCTTATAATAGATTGGTGCATTCTTCCACTCACTATTCTCCTTTTGAATTGGTTTATGGACTTAACCCTTTGACATCTCTAGAGTTAATCCCTTTGCATTTGAATGAAGCTTATAGCTTAGATGGGAAAAGGAAGGCTGAAATGAGAAAGAAGTTACATGCCAAGGTAAGGGAGAACATCCAAATGCAAACCCAAAAATATGCCAATTAGCACAACAGAGGAAGGAAGGAAATGATGGTGATATTGTATAGATTCACTTAACGAAGGAGAGATTTCCTCATTCTAGAAAGACTAAGCTTGAGCCAATGGGAGATGGACCATTTCAAGTTATAGAGAAGATCAATGATAATGCTTACAAAATGGATCTCTAAGGTAAGTATAATGTGAGTTCAACTTTTAATGTTAGTGTTCTTTGTCCTTTTGATGTAGCTGAAGCCTATTCGAAGACGAATCCTTCCGAAGTGAAGGGGAATGATTTAGATCCAACACCTATGATACCTTCCGAACTAATTACAAGAGCTAGAGCATCCAAGTTGAGCAAGCATGGATCACAATTGCTTGATTTCTCAACAATCTTTGAAGAACAACCATTGAAGAATGAAGAGCAACAAAGGAAGGAATTCAATTTGTGGATAATAGAAGACATCAAAGAGGAGTGTACCAAAAAAGAGCAAGCCTTTGGGGGCTTTGGAAATCAAGTTGGAGAGCCTTGAAAGGCTTAGAAAGAAGTTGACACGATGCAAAACGTGTGTGGTGCGGAGATGGCAAGAGCAAGCATCGGATGGCACAAAAGAGCATCATCCGGCACTCTACAGTGAACCAACCAGAGCCGGATAGCAGCACTGGATGGCTACTGGAATTTTTGCAGTAGCTATCTTGCTCTGCATCCAGTGCTGGTCACCAACTAATCAGGTGCCGGACAGGAGGCCCCTGTTTTACCTCAATGCGATCTTGACTCTTTTAAGACGATTCCACTTGTTTTTAATGACTTTTCTTTATGTTTTAAGCTAGTTTAGATGGTTAAACAAGTCTCTAATCATTCCTAGGGTTTCTTAGTGTTGAGAGTATAAGTAGTTCTCTATTTGTAATTTGCAAGACGACTTATTCTAAAAACACATTTTCAAACAATTAAGAGAATCCTTTTGGATTAAATACAACTTTTCTTGAGTGTTCATCTAATAGCTCTTCTAAAGTTCTTAGTGAGACCCTGGAGATTTTCAATACTTGATTAGAGTAATTGAGTTGAATTGAAGAGATTCAATCCTTTAGATCATATTGTTGGGCATTATGGTCAATGGTTCTAGCTTGAACCTCTTATCTGACATCTTGGGTAAATCTCAAATTGGATGTTTTCGATTTTGATTGAAGAATTAAGGGTTTCTTTCAAATTTGAGATCACATCAGACTAGCTGGTGACTAAGGGTGTTTCAACTACAAACTCCATATTTGGAAGGTGGGGGTGTCATGTACTTTGTACGGATACACGAACCACCCATAACTCCCTCACTTGCACAATGCCTTCATTCTGATCTTGTCATTCTTCTTGAACCAAATGTCCCTTCCATGTTTCATCCTGTGATTGAGAATGACAGCCTTTAACTCATGTCAGGTATTAAATAACATACCAAGAACAAATGGGGGATCATTTCCATCTCTATCCATATTGAACTTTGGATAGGTAATACTGTCCCATATAATGTTACCCTCATTGTCAAAAGCCGAGCCAGTCCTATTCTTATAAAATCCATCATCTTAACTGTAATCAGGTGACTCCTCAAAAACATGAATATCATCAAAATCCAGGTTGTTATCCACAATTGCTCCAATGCAAACCCAGTCCATCCTCGAACCCATAGCACCACCTCTTTTATTTTTCTTTTTTTTTGTAGCCTTCCTTTTAATTGATTCCCCATTAGCTTCAGCCAATGAAACCACTGCTAATCCCTCAACCAATGTATCAATTTCAGCCTCAATCTTTGTAGCTTCAATTAAATTGTCCCCTGCCATAGGACTTTGGTTGGGTACTTCATGTAAAACCCTATTTGCTACCTTAGAAACCTCCTCATCAAAATTCTCAAACCCAAGCTCTGCTGCATCCACAAGGAATTCCCTTTCTTTAATGTCATCTTAACCTGATTCATTTTCAGAATCAACAAGTTCTCCTTCCTCAATGTTTGTCCCCCTTTCTCATTTTGCTTCCTCCTCCTTTTTCAATCTAATCCTTTCCCCCTTCCTTTTTTCTCCATCTTCGTTCTGGTTTTCAGCTTCATTATCATGATCGAGCACCTATATGGATCTGTTTCTATCACTTGACTTGCTTGATAGGTTAGGCGGCTTGCTAAATCGCGTACTTGACTTGCTTGAGTCCCTAGCTCAAATTGTACTACTTCATTCACAATTTCATCAATCCCCATTCTAACTTCATCAATATCTTCATATGTGATTATTGCGGAAAATCTTTAGCAATGTGTTGCAACATTGTGGCAAGTCGCAATGTGGTCCAAGTTGGTCTTTGAAGATATTTTGTAGTTCGAAAGGAATTAAATATTCTACCTATCTAACTTGGAGAACAAGTTTGTCATGGATTTTTGTAGAAGGGTTCCATAGGCTGCGACAAGCTAGAACAATTGTAATAGGAGCATATGTTGTGTCTTCAGCAAGCAACTTTAAAGGCAGCAATTCTAGAACATATTGGAAGGATTCAAAAATATAAAAGTTGGAGTACTAGAATATTGAAGAATGTATAGAATTGGGAAAAATTTAGTGAGAGAAGTTCTGAGTTACAAATTGCTTGAGAGTTACAACACAGAGACGGGATCAAGCAATTCATTCTTGAGAGATTATCAGCATTTCAACTAGCAATCTCATTCCTCTCAAGGATCATAAGATCAAATCTTCATTTTCTATCTGATCAAGATTGTCTACAAATCTGGAGGAGAGATATTTGCAGAAGGTGTTGCGACTTCAATGAAAATTGCATCTTCAGTGGATGGACATTGAAACTAACTTTGGAGTAAAGTTAGTTGTCGATTTCCTTGTGGCAAGGAAATTCGTGCAAGATTGAAGCTCTTCATCCATCTCAAGTGGCTTTGGGTTTTATTGCACAAATCTTTTGTAATTCTTGTCAAGAAACTGGTGTTGGCTGCATTGGAGATTCTTGTTGTAATCAGAATTATAAAAAAACATAATCTAGGTGAGGGCCTTGTAGAGTAGGCAAAGAGTTAGCCAAACTGTGTAAACAAACATGTTTATATCTTCATCTTTAATTTATGCCTATTTGATTGATTTACAATATTCCTCGTTGTTATAACATGAGTAGATAGTATCTAGAATGCAACTTCACTTTCAATTGGTATCAGAGCTTTGGTGACAACTGATGTTTCAAATGCAATTGTGAGATTGTGGTTTGAAGATTGTGTTCAAGTTGAGTGCACTCAAGGAAGGCCAATCATCCAGTAGACCTCCACTTCTTAATGAAGGTAACTATCTTTTTTGGAAAGCTAGAATGAGAGTTTGCATTCATGCACAAGTTGAATATGCATGGACTGCTGTAATTGGAGGATAGATTATACCTAAGGTTACAGATGAATTTGGACAATTTGTTCCTTAACCGATTGAGAAATGGTCAAAACTTGAATTGAAAATATCGATAGGAAATTCTAAAGCATTGAATGCTATATTTGGTGTTGTGGATTTTTATCAGTTTTGCCACGTTTCTCAATATCAATCTGCAAAGTTGGCATGGGATATTATGAAGACTGTACATGAAGTAACTGATCTGATCAATACTTCAAAGCTGCAAAACCTTGACACCAAGTTCAAATAATTGCGTATGTTGGAAGAAGACACTGTTGCAATATTTTCTAGTAAGTTGAAGGATTTGGCCAATCTAGCTTATGTTATTGGTGAACCTTGGCAAAAAAAACAAACAAGTGAAGAAAAGGGAGATTGGCTAATTTGGGGCCCAAAGTTAATATTGGGACCTATTGTTGCTTTTCTGACAATCAAGTACCTAAACAACTTTCCAAATTAATACTTTTGATCCTATTTTGATGTATTTCCGGCCAAGATAGCATGTGTTGGTCATGTGAATAACTTTTTTTTTTAGGAGAATCACTTATTTGGTACCCATTAATTTTCTTTTTAGCAAATTAAATACCCAAACAATTTTCGAATCATTAGTTATTTAGGTATTTATTTGGCAGAAGAAAAAACAATGGGTACTAATCTTAAATTTATGTATAACATTAGGTACCAAAATGTCCAATATATTCTATCCTAGTTGGAAATATGTCGGAAGTATTAATTTGGACGTTCGAAAGTTGTTTGGGTACTCGGTAAAAAAAAAGGGTACTAATATTAATTTTAGGCATAATTGTGGATACCAAATTAGCTAATCTCCCTAAAGAAAATCTTGAGATCTTTACCCCTAAGATTTAGAGCCAAGGTGACAGCTATTCAAAAGGTAAAGGATATTTCCAAGGTGCATCCAGATGAGTTGATCGATTCTTTGCAAACCTATGCAATAAATCATTTTGCCAACAAGAAGAGCAAAGATGTTGCACTTAAAGCCAATGTTGCATCTTCGGATGCGTCAGAAGTTGATGATGATCATAGAGCCTTAATAACTAGCAAGTTCATGAAGTTTCTTATGAAGAAGAATCTCAATATGAAGAAGTCAAACAAAGATTCATTCAAGGCAAATTCCAAGAAGATGTCTAAGAAACTTGTTTATCCAAATATCAAGAATAAATATCATAGAAGAAAAGGGAAAATACCTCTCAATTGAAATAATCCATCTAGATTGAACAGGACCCGCAATTAGTGCATCCTCTACCAAGTGGGCAAATGTTCCATAATATCAAAAATCCCGAGGATGAATGTCTTCTTCAATATGCACAAAGTTACAACATACCTATCCTGTAGATGTTCGATGGTGGCTTCACTGTTTGTCTTCGAGTAGAGTTGCCTAAAACAAGTAGCTACCTTAGATAAACAACGTCTATAGGGAGAGTTGTTCGAGTAGCCAAGGGAATGACTTGTTGTAACAAGATGTGGATCCATTGTTCGCCTTTTCATGTTCACCTAACGCGAGATATTAGAGCAGTACCCATCAGGCACATGCAAATCCCATACCACGCCCAAAAATCTATCCACCTCAAACCTAGACATTATATAGGGCATTGGGGGTAACACATAACCATTATCGGACCATTTCAGAATTGGATGCAATGCCTTTTTCATATTCATCACTTCTAAATCTTTTCGGGCTTTCAATGTATCTTTCCTTACGTTGCTATCACCCAAACTTGTATCTAGCAAATTATCACAGAAGTTCTTTTCAATGTGCATTACATTCAAGTTATGCCTTATGAGATTCGAACTCCAATACGGCAACTCCCAAAAGATACTCTTCTTCTTCCCATTATATTCATTTATGCCCTATTTTTTCTCTAAATCAGGCCTGCTTCTCTTCCTCACATCTTCCCTCTTGTATTCAGTGACACATTATTCAAGTTTTTGCAATATTTGTGCACCATTGAGCCTTCATGGTGCTTGTCGAACTTCTTGATCACAATGAAATGAATTTTATCTTTGGTAACTTGTGTGTTGGTTGCAAGAATTGTCGAGGATATAAAAGCAATATTTTCCACTAGTCGATAGTCGATAGCCGATAGCTCAAGCAATTGACATCACAATCTGGGCAAACTTTGTCATTGTGCCAAATTCTCATATGCAGGGAAATCATTTATTGTCCATAATAAACCAGCCCTTAAACAAAACGTTTCCCTTGCCACGGAATCAAATGTCATGACAGCAACTTCCCATAATTCCTTCAATTCCTCTATAAGTGGTTGCATGTATGAATTGATTTTATTTCCTAGAGATTTTGGACTTCGACCAATGTCAAGAGAATAAAAAATGGTTGCTTCAAAAGCCATGGAGAAAGGTTATACAACACTAATACTACATGCCAAGTGTTGTGCGGTATAGTCATGTTTGAGAATGAATTGAATCCATCTGTTGAGAGTCCAAACCGGACATTTCGACAGTCTTGGCCAAACAATGGATTAACTTGGTCAAAGTTTTTCCAAGCATGGGAATCAGCTGGATATGTGTACACACCATCTTTTACCCTTCCATCCTCATGCCATCGCATGAGAGATGCAGTTTTAGCTGACATGAACAACCGCTTCAAACATGATGTAAGCAAAAAATAACTCACACATTTAGCTACAATCTTCCCCCCATCCTTAGTTTACTTGGAACTTTACACGCCTCACACTTTGAAAGCCCTCATTTGCTCCTTTATAAATCATGCAATTAGGTACAAATCCCAAGTTTGGCACTTCATACCCAAGACATTGGTTATCACCAATGCATCACAGTAAATTTTTGGTAATTTAACACCAACATCAGTGAAGGTTTCACATAAAAGCTCAAGCAACATGTCGTCGACCTTGTTTGACCAGCCATTTAACACCTTGATTTGCAGAAGCAACATGAGGCAAGAAAGGGAGGTATATCATCCACATCTAGTAAATAATGGTTACATTGACCTCCTCCAACATGCACCACACCCGTTTAACGTCATCCGGTGCTTTGTAGCCAAAAGTAGGAGTCGCAGAAAGTCCCATGGCATCTTGAATCATGCCATCAATGTCATCAGCAACCGATGAGGGATCCTGATGTGATCTCAAATTTGGAAGGAATTCATCATTCATCAAATCCAAAATTTCGACCACTTCAATTCTTGATTCCCCAAGACTTCATGCAAGAGATTCAAGCTAGAACCATTTACCAATTGTCTTCCAATATGATCTAATGGATTGAGTCCCATCAACTCAACTCAATTACCCTAGCCAAGCATTGAGATCCCTAAAGTTTAACTAAGAACCCTAGAAGAGCTCTAAGCTACACTCTCGGTTGGAGCAACTTGAATCCATATGGAATTCATTCAAATTTCTGAAAAGTGTTTGTAGAGTTAATTGTTTTAATGCAATACAAATAAGGGACTATTTATACACTCAGTCTCAATTAGGACACCTTAAGCTAGCTTAAAACATAAAGAAAGCAATTAACAATAAGTGGAAAAGTCCAACTAAAGTCAAGATTACAAAGTGGTAAAAATAGAGGACCAAAACTAAAATTTTCTAGGCAGAATTTCGGTCTCCTGCCCAAGGTTGTTCAGCCTGACTTCCAATGTTTTTTAAGGCTTGTTTTCTTGATTGTTAACTCCTTCTTAATATCTTCTATCATCCACAAGTTGAGTTCCTTCCTAGTTTCATCCTCCATTTACGGTTGTGCTGCAAACATTGTTGTAAAGTCTAACATTTCTTCTCTTCCTTGCACAAATGTGATTAATGTTTTCCTTAACATAGTTGCCCTAGCTCTTGTGATAGGACCAGCTGGTATCTTAGGTAATGGATCACCACCATTCAATTTCCAACCTTGTTCATTCAATTTCAGGTTTGCAATACATTACAACGTTCTTCAACTTGTCAATCATCTTTAAGCATAACTTCTTCAATCTTGTCATGAACTTCAAGTTGTTTTTCATGGTCTAGCTTCAATACCAT
>JAOXNR010052288.1:0-17054 GCA_028571225.1 Parsonsia alboflavescens | reverse complement strand
ACCCGGTAACTCCCAACTCGTCTCATGAATCTTCCATGCCACGATCAACGGTGCACTACTATTGATCACTCCCACGAACCAAGGATCACTTAGCAAAACCTCACCGGAAGAGATGTTCGAGACATTCAGCATCCAAGGGGAGGTTATAAAGGCTGGTTAGCGAGCTCGTAGCTCTTGAGAGAGACGTGAATGGCAATGTCTCTCGTTCCAAGGAAACTCCAGGATTCTCGGTGCAATTGGCGGGATTTAGCAGAATCCCAAAATTATTCGAATTGCCTATAGTTACGTAATGTAGAGCTAAAATCGGGGAGGTAATGGATCTCACTCTCTCTACTTAACCAAAAACACACAATCAGTCTAAGGACCAGGCAACTAAGGCATCTTGAACACGGTGACTTTTAGAGAATACTTCTTACCCACGATTATCTCTCAGAACACATACGTAAGCATCCGAGTTCTTTCCTAGGCGATGGCCCTCATCCTGTAACCATTTTCTATCATTTTCACAGGCTGCTGACCGTGGAATTTCATCAAGATTTGTGGCATCCCTAATACTAGTCGCTTCAAGGATTTGGCGGACCCGTCAGTGACTACCACTTGAAGATGGTAATTTAGGCACCAACGACCTCTAAGCTCGCAGGGCCTAAAGGGGGTAATGATTAGCAAAACGGGGAGGACCCAAATGGGCCAAAGGCCCCATACCTTCAATACCTGGAAGTGAGACTTACGTAGTCAATAGGAAAGATGAGCAGTGACCTGCTACCACCGACTTCCCAGGTCATCGAGCTCCTAAATGAGCTCGAGAGAGGTACCACCAGAGCTCACACCACGACCTGGTAACACCCAACTCGTCTCATAAATCTTCCACGTCACGATCAACGGTGCACTACTACTGATCACTCCCACGAGCACAGGATCACTTAGCATAACCTCACCCGAAGATATGTTCGAGACATTCAGCATCCCAGGGGAGGTTATAAAGGTTGATTAGCGAGCTCATAGCTCTTGAGAGAGACGTGAATGGCAATGTCTCTCGTTCCAAGGAAACTCCACGATTCTCAGTGCAATTGGCGGGATTTAGCAGAATCCCAAAATTATTCTAATTGCCTGTAGTTACGTAATGCAGAGCTAAAATCGGGGAGGTAATGGATCTCACTCTCTCCACTTAAGCAAAAGCACACAATCAGTCTAAGGACAAGGCAACTAAGGTATCTTGAACACGGTGACTTTTAGAGAATACTTCTTACCCACAATTATCTGTCAGAACACTTACTTAAGCATCCGAGTTCTTTCCTAGGCGATAGACCTCATCCTGTATCCTTTTTCTATCATTTTCATAGGCTGCTGACCGTGGAATTTCATCAAGATCTGTGGCACCCCTAATACTAGTCGCTATAAGGAATTGGCGGATCCATCAGTGACTGCCACTTGAAGATGGTAATTTAGGCACCAACGACCTCTAAGCTCGCAGGGCCTAAAGGGGGTATTGATTAGCAAAACGGGGAGGACCCAAATGGGCCAAAGGCCCCATACTTTCAATACCTGAAAGTGAGACTTATGTAGTCAATAGGAAAGATGAGCAGTGACCTGCTACCACCGACTTCCCAGGTCATCGAGCTGCTAAATGAGCTCGAGAGAGGTACCACCAGAGCTCGGACCATGACCTGCTACCTCCCAACTCGTCTCATAAATCTTCCATGCCACGATCAACGGTGCACTACCATAGATCACTCCCACGAGCCATGGATCACTTAGCACAACCTCACCCGAAGAGATGTTCGAGACATTTAGCATCCAAGGGGAGGTTATAAATGTTGGTTAGCGAGCTCGTAGCTCTTGAGAGAGACGTGAATGGCAATGTCTCTCGTTCCAAGGAAACTCCAGGATTCTCGGTGCAATTGGCGGGATTTAGCAGAATCCCAAAATTATTCGAATTGCCTATAGTTACGTAATGCAGAGCTAAAATCGGAGTGGTAATGGATCTCACTCTCTCCACTTAACCAAAAACACACAATCAGTCAAAGGACAAGGCAACTAAGGCATCTTGAACACGGTGACTTTTAGAGAATACTTCTTACCCACAATTATCAGTCAGAACACTAACTTAAGCATCCTAGTTCTTTCCTAGGCGATGGACCTCATCCTGTATCCATTTTCTATCATTTTCACAGGTTGCTGACCGTGGAATTTCATCAAGATCTGTGGCACCCCTAATACTAGTCCCTACAAGGAATTGGCGGACCCGTCAGTGACTGCCACTTGAAGATGGTAATTTAGGCACCAACGACCTCTAAGCTCGCAGGGCCTAAAGGGGGTAATGATTAGCAAAATGGGGAGGACCCAAATGGGCCAAAGGCCCCATACCTTCAATACCTGGAAGTGAGACTTACACAGTCAATAGGAAAGATGAGCAGTGACCTACTACCACCGATTTCCCAGATCATCGAGCTCCTAAATGAGCTCGAGAGAGGTACCACCAGAGCTCGGACCACGACCTGGTAACTCCCAACTCGTATCATGAATCTTCCATGCCACGATCGATGGTGCACTACTACTGATCACTCCCAGGAGCCAAGGATCACTTAGCATAACCTCACCCGAAGAGATGTTCGAGACATTCGGCATTCAAGGGGAGGTTATAATGGTTGGTTAGCGAGCTCGTATCTCTTGAGAGAGACATGAATGGAAATATCTCTCGTTCGACGGAAACTCCAGGATTCTCGGTACAATTGGCGGGATTTAGCAGAATCCCAAAATTATTCTAATTGCCTATAGTTACGTAATGCAGAGCTAAAATCGGGGAGGTAATGGATCTCACTCTCTCCACTTAACCAAAAACACACAATCAGTCTAAGGACAAGGCAACTAAGGCATCTTGAACACGGTGACTTTTAGAGAATACTTCTTACCCACAATTATCTGTCAGAACACTTACTTAAGCAACCTAGTTCTTTCCTAGGCGATGGACCTCATCCTGTATCCATTTTCTATCATTTTCATAGGTTGCTGACCGTGGAATTTCATCAAGATTTGTGGCACCCCTAATACTAGTCGCTACAAGGAATTGGCGGACCCGTCAGTGACTGCCACTTGAAGATGGTAATTTAAGCACCAACGACCTCTAAGTGAGACTTATGTAGTTAATAGGAAAGATGAGCAGTGACCTGCAACCACCGACTTCCCAGGTCATTGTGCTCCTAAATGAGCTCGAGAGAGGTACCACCAGAGCTCGGACCCTGACCTGGTACCTCCCAACTCGTCTCATAAATCTTCCATGCCACGATCAACGGTGCACTACCACTGATCACTCCCACGAGCCAAGGATCACTTAGCACAAACTCACCCGAAGAGATGTTCGAGACATTCAGCATCCAAAGGGAGGTTATAAAGGTTGGTTAGCGTGCTCGTTGCTCTTGAGAGAGACGTGAATGGCAATGTCTCTCGTTCCACGGAAACTCCAGGATTCTCGGTACAATTGGCGGAATTTAGCAGAATCCCAAAATTATTCTAATTGCCTATAGTTACATAATGCAGAGCTAAAATCGGGGAGGTAATGGATCTCACTCTCTCCACTTAACCAAAAACACACAATCAGTCTAAGGACAAGGCAACTAAGGCATCTTGAACACGGTGACTTTTAGAGAATACTTCTTACCCACAATTATCTGTCAGAACACTTACTTAAGCAACCTAGTTCTTTCCTAGGCGATGGACCTCATCCTGTATCCATTTTCTATCATTTTCACCTGTTGCTGACCGTGGAATTTCATCAAGATCTGTGGCACCCCTAATACTAGTCGCTACAAGGAATTGGCGGACCCGTCAGTGACTGCCACTTGAAGATGGTAATTTAGGCACCAACGACCTCTAAGCTCGCAGGGCCTAAAGGGGGTAATGATTAGCAAAACGGGGAGGACCCAAATGGGCCAAAGGCCCCATACCTTCAATACCTGGAAGTGAGACTTACGTAGTCAATAGGAAAGATGAGCAGTGACATGCTACCACCGACTTCCCAGGTCATCGAGCTCCTAAATGAGCTCGAGAGAGGTACCACCAGAGCTCGCACCACGACCTGGTAACTCCCAACTCGTCTCATGAATCTTCCATGCCACGATCAGCGGTGCTCTACTACTGATCACTCCCACGAGCCAAGGATCACTTAGCATAACCTCACCCGAAGAGATGTTCGAGACATTCAGCATCCAAGGGCAGGTTATAAAGGTTGGTTAGCGGGCTCGTAGCTCTTGAGAGAGACGTGAATGGCAATATCTCTCGTTCCAAGGAAACTCCAGGATTCTCGGTACAATTGGCGGGATTTAGCAGAATCCCACAATTATTCTAATTGCCTATAGTTACGAAATGCAGAGCTAAAATCGGGGAGGTAATGGATCTCACTCTCTCTACTTAACCAAAAACACACAATCAGTCTAAGGACAAGGCAACTGAGGCATCTTGAACACGGTGACTTTTAGAGATTACTTCTTACCGACAATTATCTCTCAGAACACTTACTTAAGCATCCGAGTTCTTTCCTAGGCGATGGCCCTTATCCTGTAACCATTTTCTCTCATTTTCACCGGCTACTGTCCGTGGAATTTCATCAAGATCTGTAGGTTGATCCGGAGTCATTTCTGACCCCATCAATAATAAATATTTATTCAATATAAAGAACATTTTAACTTTTTAGAGTATTATTTCAAAAATAAATTTAATAATATTAAAAATATCACTAATAAAATATTATTATATAGATAATAAATATTACCATAATTATATATAAATAATATCACATACACCGCTATCATATATCTAATTCCTTTAAATATATTTCCACGAAACATTCAACCAAACAAAATCTATACACTTTTTGTGTGTTCAGCATTTCTAGTTTGGTGGCAAACAACAATACTTGAGATTTAGAGGTTACGAGTTTGCGACACAATGAGATAAGGGACGGGTGTTAAAAAAAAAAATTTAAAAAAACTTGTACTATCAATAATTGTAAAATGTACTCTTTATTTTAATGATAATATTGAATTTATTTTCATTTCTTATTGATGAGTAAAATGGGCATGATCCGAACCACCCAGATCCTGATAAACTTTAATATCGACTAGGTATAAATGAAGGTAAATCAGCAACCTCCCAAGTCAATGAATGACGACCGCCTACGAACCTGGGGAGCATCTCTCTAGACCATGACCTTTGATCTAGAGAGCTCCAACTTATCTCATATCCTTTCTATACCACAATTCAACATCTATAGTTCCCAACACATATTATCAACTTTAAATTACTCATCGTGACCTTTGCGAAGACTAACCAACAGTCTTAAAGTTCAACAGGAGGTTGCGAAGATGGTTTTGAGGTGGTTAGAGAGCTTGTAGCTCCCTCCCCAAAAACATGTATGGGAAGGCATATACTATTATGAAAACTCCTTGATTTTTGAAGCAATTAGCTGGATATTGTCTTACGATTGATCTAGTGTGCCTACTTTTCTGTAATTGATATCTATTCAAATAATGTAACTTAACCTAAATTTGTGGATTCTTATTCGATATACACAATCAAATCACACTTGAATACACAAGTGAATTCATACAATTCTCTCAAAACGTAAACTGTGTTAGGTATCAGAGTTATCCTCAGGGCAACAACTTACTCCGATGATCTAATTTCTCTTAGCTATTCTTACAAGCGCAATTGATAGTCGGAGCGATCCGGAGATCGATTTCGAGCTTCATCACTTATACTCAAATATTATTACTAATGTATTATTTAATTTAAAAATATTTACAATTGAACGAGTATCTTCCTAAGTAACCATGCATCAGGCCTAAATCCACCCGTGGTCATTGTCCTGGTGAATGAAAGAATTGACATTTCCAGGTGCAATGTTTCCCAAGTGTAGGGTTGCTAGAGAGCTAGTATGTCTGTTTTTACAATGGCATATTCTCTACGTTATGCATGATTGAATCACACTTTTTGTACAATGGCATATTCTTTTTTGTACAATGGCATATTCGAGAAATTTTTGGAAATTAAAATTGTGACTCACAGCACTTATTTTAGATAATAAGATAAGGGTCTTGTAGATGACAAAAGTCTTCGGTTTGAGTACCCCCTAGAAGAATTGCGGTCAGGGCCGGGCATGAAAAATGTGTGTTCCTAATAATTAAGTGACATCAATTGATTTTTGACCCATTCCAAAAAGACAATCTGGGAAGCCGTCACGCGCTTGTCTCCAGGCTTCTATTGTTGTCAAACATTGAATTAAAAATAGCAGCAGAAAATTTCTTCAGAATGGGTGAATTGAGTCCCAAAATGAACTCCGAGGCATCGATTCCATGCATGGTTTCCAGTGCCGTGGCTGTTTGGAGTTAGATCGATGGACTAGTTGTTCTATATATATAGGACCCTCGAATAGATAGAGAGGATAGATCGTTAGGAATTGAATATTCCTTTTCTTTGAAATAGTTAAAATTTTTGCAAAAAAATTAGTATAGTAATATTAAAAATGAATAAACTAAAACATGTTTCTTAAAATTTCTGCAAATTAAGATAGAATATTTAATTTTAAAAGGAGAGAATATTTTAAATATAGAATTGGAAAGTTTGAGAGGTCAAGAGCAAACTGATTGGACCACGTTGGATCTGATTCAACATATTTTTCTCCCTCCAGTAATTACATCTTAATAAATATAAATATACAATATGAAATTTTTTAATTTTCATGAATCTTTAAAAAATATAAAAATAAAATATGAAATTTTCTAATTTTCATGAATCTTTATAATGAAAGGGATGCATCGCATTTTTTCATATCCTGGGATATAATTTTTAGAGTGCATGGTGACTCATGTAGCTTGGTTTTAGAAGATTAAATTGCTATTCGATATGGAGTTTATATTTCCTTCGTTAAATCTAAGTGTTAGGTATACAGTATACGGCCGTAATGCATAAGAAATATTTATGAGGGGGTTACCATCACATAAAAAGTTGTAGTATATAATTTATCATATATACAACGAGTTGTTGGCCACCGCATATAAATGATCTTTCTAACAACATGTTCTTTACCTGTGTCTATAATGAAATATATGATGATTTAAACGCCGTCCTATATAATTGTGTTCTAAAAATATGGTGGGCTATAGGCCACCGTATATATGTTGCAACTTATGCGGTATTAAATAATTTAACCATTGTATATACGTAGCAATTTATGTGGCAATTTAGCAAATCTTTTACTACAATTCTCTAGTCATTGTGTAAAATTCTTACTACTAGATTATTATGATTAATCACTCTGAAGCCATTGTAAAAGAAAATGACATTTTTAATTTTTCTAGATTTTTGGATGATTCTAGATTGTGTTAATGGTCCAAACAAATCCAAAAGTAGTTGATCAATTAATAAAGTTCCTAAATGCACGTCCAATATTAATATAGTATTCATAGTAAGTTTAGCAAAAGGGACCAAAAAAAGTGAAAAAAATCCAAAAACTATCCAACAAAAGCGAAGGAAAAATATCTATTCAATTACTATCCAAAATATCCATAAACATGTAACGAACTATCTTGTGCATATAGCAGTTACCCCAGACTCCTAACACCCCGCAGATAAGAACACAAAGGAAAAAAATGTCAATACCAGTTGTTACAAAACTCCAAAGTCTAAGAAAATATAATAGACTTTGACTCTCTCAGCCAAAAAAAAAAAAAAAATGACATTAAGATAAATTGTTCAAAATTGATTTAAAAGCATAAAGGATTAATGAAAGACGTACGCTACACTACGGAAACTATCCGTATAATGAACTTTCACTGACAAAGACCAATTCACTATCTCAACTTTCATTGCAAAGAGAGAACCCACTATAACCTTCTTCTCCGTGTCCTTTTATTTTATTGGTGAAGAATATCTTTTCAGAAATTCTAGCAACTAAAACCATTATGCAAAGCAAGCCAATTCATGGGCAAAAAATCTTTAGGCCAAATAAGGAGTGACGCAGATCAATCCACCAGATATAGCAATTTCAAGTAATAGTCCAAGGAATGGAAGAATTCCAATCAATAAGGAATTGAGCATATAAATACAACCTTGCATACATGCTCAACATAGAGGAAAGCAACCACCAAGGATAAAGATAAAATAGGGAAAATCTCTAGTCTTGTGCATGTAAACATTGAGATGGCCTATTACCAACAGTTCCAAGAGACTCCAATAGCTTATATTGCAGGCTAGAGAAATTAAGAGAAGCAAAGCAATATTTCATATTTGAAAAGTAAACCAATCCTCTCTGTGGCTAACTCTCCAAAGGAAAGTGGCAGAAAAAATACATCAAGGAATAAAATGGAACTTCTTTCAAAACAAATCGAAATTCCATGCCCATCCGAATACACCAACAACAACAATTAATCACCCAAAAATAACTAAATTAAAATTTAAAGCCACAATGAAAAGACCATCAATTCAATAACTCCAAGAACAGAGCTTGTCGTAGACAACTCTTCTGAAATAAAGAAACCAATTTGAAATTTAAAGACATTATTCCACTCATCCATAAAGTAACATTTATTTGAATCTAATGTGTAGTGAGTATACATTTATTTACAACATTACCTGGAGAGAACATTAGCCTCATCAAAAGCTAACCCATTGCGAAACCCAGCTTCATGTTCTGCAAAGTCTCAAAACATGTCTTTTAGCTCCATTACCCTACTTTATGCTTTAGTTTCCGAGGCCACATCCTTCGGTGAATCCTCGTGCATGTACACACTTCGATACTCATCCTACGAGGTGAGATAATAGTTATGCAGACAAGAATGAGGTCAAGAAAAGGAACTAATAGAAAAGAGAAAAAAAAAACACACACACACACACTATTGGCTTCCGAGTAAATAGTAATGGAGTCGTGAGAGAAAAAGTCGTGAGGTTGGTCCAAATGCAGCAAAACTTCCAACTCCAATTTCCAACATCTTCTCCAAGATCAATGGCTTGCATTAAGTGGAAATTATTAGAATGAATAATTAATGAAACATAAGAAGAACAGCCCCTAATCAATAATTACCGAACAAATTATTAAAAGAAAAACAAAGGATTTTCAAAAAATGTAATTACCTCCCAATTCAAATACAATGGCATAATTAGTGTCATTGAAGAAATTGATAAGATCATCAAGCTCTCCTTGAGAGCGCAAGATAATGGCTCCAATGGCAAATGTACTTGATGGATTTGTAGGGAATACCATTCTTTCTGCATGAATACCAACAGTTTTGCGTATGAAGATCTAGAACTCCTCTAGATAACAATCGGTCTCCAACTGCGTGACCGATAGAATATGATATGTAGAGTAGAATCCATGAGGAACTTCATGGGAGACTTGCCAAACTCCCCAAACTCCAGAAGTAGTAGAATTAGAAAATGGTGATAGGGGATCCATCTTAAGGGAAAAATAAAGGGAAAAATAAATAACAATTGTTTCACTCATGCAAGATCTTGTTAGGACAAACATTAAAGAATAAAACGTAACGAGGAAACTTTTAAGTTGCTTAATTGTGGGAGAGACAAATTTTGCAAGGCAGTAGAAAACAAATTCATACCTCTCTCAAAGACACCCCGTTATATTCTAAGTAAATTATTTCATACTTTACAAAGGCCCAGAACCATGCATGGCTAAACAACAACCCGACTCACCCAATGCAAATCAACCCAACCTACTCAATTCACATCTAGCGACCCATTTAATTAACCAATAGAAATTAAATTGATAAGTTAAACCCAATAAAGGTAAGATAAGAATTCAAAGAAGCTAAGAAAGAAACTTTCACCAATAGCTTTTCCAAAATAAAGAAATCCAAAATTGAAAACTTAGGAACCATTATTCCACTCACCTGATCCTACGGTGATGGCAACTTCTACTTCTTCTGCGGCGGTGGGGGAACTAGGGAGAGGGGGCATGATGTAGTTCTAGGGTTTTGGGAGAGAAGGCCGGACAGGAATGGAATTTGCGAGTTGTGCTTATCTAAGTGTGTGAGAGTAGGGAAAGTAGGGAATTGAGAAGAGGCTATGAGGAGAAAAGGGAAAGTTTGAAAGTTTGAGTTGGTTTTGGTTTGTGTCTGAAGTAGGAAGTCCTAGTTTGAGAGGGAGTTTGAAATTGGGGGAGGGAAAATGAAAAAAAATGGGTGGAAAGTGTATTTTTGTGCATATTAAGAATATCCTTCTTAATTACAACCCCCACAAACATTGTAGACTACTGTAGGGGTTGAGCCCTCTTGTAATGGTTTTAGGATAGAGATTAGAGAAACATACCCTTGTATATATTCCTACCCTTAATTACAAAGTGAAATTGAGTGAATATTCCAATGTTAAGAATGTGCATGTTAATGCACAAACCATGAAATCCAACTTCTATTAAAGGTGGTAGATGATTATAATATATTATTGAAAACAGTATGCTCATTAGATACATATAAGACATTTGACACGAGACATCTTAATTATCCATTAAAGGATCTTTTGGGAAACTTTAAATAAGTTTACAGGTTTAGCAAACAGTACGAAGAAGACAACTTTAATTACAGTAATTGGTGAATAATTAAACAATGCTAATTAGAGAATTTATATATAAATATACATGGATTTGAATCATTAATTATAGGAGCTTATCAATATAAGCCCAGCATTAATTATTAATAAATTATATATAATTTTTTATAAACCATACCCTAAAAGGATACACAAAATCTTATGGGTACTTGATTAAATTTTATTTTATCTTTTTAAATAAAAAGACAATTGATCATTAATTTTGACCATTATAGATTTAACTGGAGCACTCTATAAAGTGTGACTCATAGCACTTTATAGCATTCTTTATATATTTAAGACCGTCGTCATGATTTATTTAGTTATTTTCATTGAATTTGAGAGAATACACTACTTAAATAGACCAATTGTATAATTTTTCTTACATGTTTGTATTAAAGTTTGATTTTTAAAAAATTCATTTTAATAAGAAATATGGAAATATATATTTATATTTATATTTTATATTTATTAATATTTAAGTTTACCTTTTTTTTTTTGTTTTTGGTCAACTTAGAAGAGAGACTAGATTTCATTGCTGGTCAAGGGGAAAGAGATATATTTTCACTAAGTATTTGCTCTCACACTCACATTGTCATCATCGACTTCAAGCACCGAGTGAATATTCACTACTTCCAACTCATCAGCTCTAGAACCCACTCTCAGAGACCCCCAAATGTTAAAAATTTCAACTCCCAGAGAAGGATCTGAAGGCAAAACTTGTTGGCGGTTAAAAAGGGGCTTCAAGAATGCAAGTGATTTTGCATATAATAATGGAATAAATAGTGGTGAGTCTGAGCTAAAAAACATCCTTCCTACTTTTATATTTTGATGGGTTGATGAATTGAAAAAATAGGGCTCAATGTCGATGATGATTATCTAGACTGATTTTGGTGTTATTGAGGTTAAACCTAAGTTTGAGTGTAAATTTGCTTCTGTAGTCCTCAAGGTCTCATGTTCATCTTCTCTGAGCGAAGTTAATTGTGTTTGTGCAAAAATTTTTTTCTACCCTTGGATTGGGTTCTTGGAAATTTATGTACTGGAAGTGACTTAGCTTGGCATAAGTCTATTCTATACACAACTTTCATTTTGGCACAATTTAACCCATGAAATTAGTGAAAATTAGGACTCACTTATTATAAATTCTGTGTGTAATCTTGGATAGATTGATACCCTCAAAGAGCTTATTACTACCAAAGGGCAACAATCAAGAAAGGCAAGTATCTGTTGAATTGTGCAAGAGAGGATGGCAGAGAAGAAGTGTTCTTTTTCTCAATGTATCAAGTGTTGTTCGGTTTGAAGCATCTTACATTAATCACTTTATCTCTATACTTATGAGGAAGGCAGTAGTATCAAGACAGGAATTACTGAGTACCGTTCCTGAGAGCATTGTTATTGTGTCTATTATATTACTGCTTACAATATGCTACTTCTTTCTTCATGTATCTTCTTTGTTCTCATATGAGTTAATTCTGGAACTAATGCAGTGCATGTGACAAAATTTGCAGACCATATATGCAATGGATGAGTAAAAGTGTCAAAAATTAAAAATGTCACTTAACCTATTCTTGTTTCAAAAATCAAAAGTAAAATTTCAACATTGATTGATTAGTTTAAAGAAAAAAAAGCATTACACTAAATGTGAATTCCAATTTTACACTAAATGCACTCAATCAGTCTCGAGGGTCCAAAAGAAGAACACTGGCCTGTACATTTAATTGATGGCATTTTAAAGGTTCTTGTTGTCTAAACTTTTGCATAAGAAACGAACCTTCAAATTTGAGATTTTCAAAGCCTTAATCCAAAGAAAATGGCCACAAATTCCCTTATGTTGAAACATAAAATGCATTTATTGCTAATACTCATGATCGATTCATAAAATTCCACAATAATAGACGAGTTGAATACAATCCAAAAGCAAAGATTCCACATATTCCTTTTTCTTTGTGGCATAAACTTGATGTAAATGTTAACCTAAATTATTTCTAAACCCTAAAACCTAGTTTCTCATGCTCGAATACACATTGAAAAAGAAAGATCACAAGGAAAATAACCAAAACAAAGTTAAGATACACATGACGGCTAGAAAGTCATTATTTATAAGTATCAATATATGCTACGGCTCAGAAGCCGTCGTTTATGAGCAAAACTATATACGACGACTTCTAGCCATCGTATTTAATTCCCCATGAATTGTATTTGAAGGCAAATACTCTGAGCCACCATATAAACTCAAAACATATACGACGACTCTTAATCTGCCATATAGAACACTTTATTTGCAATGAGCTATCGCGTATACCAGCCAATAGCCTACGCTTGTCTTTATTTAAAGGCCTCTAAGCCACCGTATATAAAGTTGTATACCACAGCTTGTCGCATAAAACCTATTTGCGATGGCTCTATGATCATAGTAAAAAACCTCATCGGAATGGCCTAGTTTCTAGTAGTGAGGGTTATCTATTTTTTCTCACTTTCAGGGAAAATCTGAAAAGTTTCTACATTTTCAATTTAAACAATATGTTCTTTTTACTCTTAGTCTCTAAAAATTGGAGAAATAAAGGCCTTTGTCAAGGGACAATTAAAAAATATTGTAATACATAGTACTTCCTTTATCTGTAGTTAATGTCAATTGCATAAATTTTAAGGAAAAAAAATTAACTTATTCACTTTGAACTGTTAATTTCTTAACAAATTTAGGAGATGAAAAAATCAATTTTGAACGACTCAAAAAGAAAATAGGGTGTCATTTCAGGGACATCCAAGTGGGCAGAGTGACGAGTGCACAGACAATATATCTCGAGTTTGAATCCCACCAACACCGTCCTAAATATGCTGAATGTCGAGATGCGGTCAAATTGGCCCAGACTCCCCTAAAAAAAAAAGGGAAAACAGGGCCATTCAATTTCTGAATATCATATTTCTCTCAAGATTATAGGACGACTGCATGTGGATGCCAACTTGGAATTAAAAAACTGAAATTTCAAATTTCTTTTTTGAAGCGATTAAACAAAATAAATTATGGGCGAAATTTTGCTAAAAGAACTTCTCGGCATGAACCGGATATATAGGATATCTCATAATCTCAATCAACAGTGTTGCCCCGGTCAGCTTCCTTAGCTCAATTCATTTCATTTAGGATTTAGTACCAAACCAAGTTAAAACTAAAATTTTAAATATATGAAAATCAAACCAGAGAGAAAGTGCAACTCCATATACGATAATGACCTTTATTTTTATTTCTTTGCCAGCAGAAAGATGTACAAGAACATTATTCACTGCAGCAATTTATGAAGGATTAGCCTAAGATTTCTCTACTGGCCAAATGGCCTTTGATTAGCACAGTCCAGATTGTTTCCAGGACTGACTCCAAGAGTGCTGCAGTATCTTCTGTAGAAACCAATTCTGGATTGCATCTGTGGATTAGAGCCTTTACCACATTCAATTCCTCCATTGATGATGTTTGTAATTACACCAAACCCAGGAACCCTCCGAGCAGCAGAATCTGCAGGTGAAGGTCTCCAATTCCCAACAATGACATCGTGGGAGGAGGGTTTTGGTGATTGTGGTGTCATCCAAAACCATATTGCAGTCTTGAAAGAAATTACAGGATCTCTTGAAACTAAATCAGGGTTGTTTAAAAGATCAGCTCCTATGGCTCGCCCCGCTTGTTGATAGTTGTAGTTACTGCAAATTGATCATGAATATCACAAAATATTAGGGTTTCTAATAACTCCTAAATTAAATTAATTTTTTTCTGTTCAAAATTAAATATCATACAACTTACTGTGTTAGTTGGATGGGACCTCGACCACGATATTTATATAAGGTGCCTCTCTCTTCCTTGAAGCAATATCCCCAAGCAAATGGACCATCTGGGGCAGAAGCCCATCCCCCTGTATCGATATCAATTACCAAATTTACGTTTAGTATTTGTACAATTGATTCGGGGTTACAAATTCACATTATTTCTAAATTTAGAGCCAAAAGAATGCGGTTACTTTTTTCCAAATATGCTATTTAATTCATTAATATACTATATTCCCAATTAATTGGTTTCTATTTGTACAGATTTGTTTCAAAATCCGTTACTAATAGAAATTGAAATTTTCCATTGCTAAACGCCATTCCTATATAAAATTTTTGTGAAGGGATTATTATTGTTATTACCTGTTGTTTCATGAGAAGTTTGACCAAAAAAGGCTGCGATTTCCCGTTTACGGGTCTCCTGGTTACCAGTGGTACCAAAACCCCTGAAGGATCTTGCAGCTTGGAGGAAAGCTTCATAAGTGTAGAAGCCCTTAGCAGGGCAAGGTGCATCATTACGATGCTTCAGAAACTGCTCAAAAGTGGATTTGCTGAAAATGGAACTAACATCTTGAGCTGATGCACTTGCAAGGAAAAGTATAGAACATAATAGGATTGCCCAAAACCTCATGGTTTTTCCTTTGTTTTAGTGAATGTTTCCTTGTGTGTTGCAAAGAATAGGGAAATTGCGGGGTATTTATAGTGTATGAGTGAAGATGGTAAAGCATGGAAATCAAGATGGGAGGAGTCCCATGCGAAGCGGCGAAGGGGAAAAGACCAAAATTCTAAATGGGAGATGCCACGGAAGTCACATGTGCATGAGGAAAGCACCGATGTTTCTAAAAATGGACGAGGCTGAAACGGGATGATGACGGGTTTACGGTGGACGGATTTGATTGAATTTCTATTTTCAGAATTTCTTTGCAAATGATATAAAAATATATTCTTTTTAGTTGGAATTGAATATTTCATATTAACTTAATCAAAATTTAAAGAGTATATATGACCTGTCACTAATTTATTTTTTTCACAGATTAAGTGTATAAATATATTAAATCCCTTTTAGTTATTTAGTTTTTAGAAATGTTTATAAATACACAAATCCTACTTAGTTTGTATTTATTAGTATAATATTTAATAGAATAAGGATTTACGAATTACAATATAACAAGGATTCTATAACTAATCCTACATAAGATTAAACACGGACAGCTCAATCATCTAAAAAAATTTATCTTTTCATTTTCTCTCTCTTCTGAGCTTTATAGGCATTTGCACTTTCTCTTTCTCTACATCTGATTTGAGCATCGGAGAGGGATATTGTTAGCCAATTTGCACAAGGAAGTATATGTATCGTTAACAAGTAATAAAATGATCAAACAAGTATCATCTTCCAAAGAGTTTACGAATAAAAATAAGTACTAATCACTAACAAATAACTTTCTTCCAAGTCAAAGAAATCAAAAGGTAGAAATTCGAGATTTAAAACTAAAATAAAGCAGTAAAAACATTTCAGAAAAGATTAGTGGTTGAAAAGCCTTGGATTACAATTTCCTCAAAGACAAATTCAAGTGAGAAAATCCTTTTCAACATATAATAATTATGTAAATTGATTAACTGTAACACAAAAATTCATTTAATTCTCTTTCAAGCAATTAAAGAACTTATCCAATCAATTACAGAAGTTATATATGTATGCCAATGCAAAAAGAATGAGTAGATAAAGAACAAGTCGCAATATATTTACCCAAGGTAAATAGGTACATGTCTATCTTAATTACGAATAAAATTAACTCATCACAAGTCAATTTAACACGAGTTATTTGTTCATAGACCCAAAAACCAAAAGTCCTCCTTCAATTCCTAAGGTTTTGTTAAATAAAAAGATGGTCAGTCTTCTTAACAAATAAAACATAATCACAATATGAAGAAATAAGATTTAACTCAAATAAATTGATTAAGAATCCATTTCAATCCAGAACAAATAACTTTGCTATTCATCATCATCTCAAAACAAGGTAAAAGATTAAACATAAAAAGAGAGAATAAGAATCATGAGAGATGAGATGATATGAGAGGTAAAGAAAACTAACCTATTTTTAGAAGACTAGGACACTAAAACTAGGCTAACTATTACGGAATAAGTATTTTCCTAATAAAATTAGGAAGTATTTTTCCTCTTTAACTTTGTCTTCCAATTTCTTCTAAAATTTGAATTAAGCAACTTCCAATTCTTCTCCTTCTTGACTTCTAAATCGTCCAAGATTCCTCCAAATATTCTTCTTCTTCAACTAGGATGCTCCTTTCTCCTTAAATTCCATTTTTGCCATTTTTTCAATGCTTTTCCATAAAAATTCTGGCAATCCAATAATTAAAATGGGAGTAAAAATATTCCACAAATTGGCATAAAATAACTAGAATTATCAATAAATAATTCATTAAAAGTCATATAAAACTAGTTATTCTATTGTCTTATCAAACATCCTGATGCAGTACGAGTAGACGTGCAAGATCAGGATTGTTCAATAATTTTACTTTTTTTATTAGATAGAATTTTATTTAGAAACTTGTTTTATTTTGTTATTTTCTTCCTAATTTTTATTTCCTAATCTGATTAGGAATACATAATTTAGCTATTAGTAGTTTACTTGGTTTCT
>JAOXNR010052287.1:0-17055 GCA_028571225.1 Parsonsia alboflavescens | reverse complement strand
TCAATAGTGGGTGTTACATAGAAGGGCCAATGTGTCATTACACCTGTAGGTCAAAGACTAAGGGTTGAGATTTATCTTAACAAGCCTTCTGTTTCTACAACAATGTATTATGGAGTACATCATTTTCTTATGGTGATAATAGAAGGTGTTTAATATGACTAAGTCAATTACTACTTTGTAGTAAGGGTAGTTTAATCATTTTATAGAGCCATGAACATTGTGTCTTAAGGTCCCTAATCTAGCCGTATTGAGAATGAATGATTTTATGACATTCATAAATAGAAGATCGGAGAATGAATTAATTTCATTCTAGATAGCAAATAATTAATTGAGGATTTAATTAATCCTTGAAATTAATTATTTGGGCTTGAATAAAAATTAATTGGTTATTTTATTTAGTCTTATAATTAATTTTGATTTAGGTCCATAATATTAATTATTGTAGGGCTTGAATAAAATAATGAAGTGGATGAATTTATTTTTATTTGTCTTATAATTAATTTGGACTTAGGTACATGAGATTAATTATTTAATGGGCCAAGAATAAATATAAATATTTGGATTTAATTAAAAGGTCAGAATAATTATGTTGGATCTATGATCCAATAAATGATTATTGGACCGTTAATTAAATAAAAGGATTGTTGGGCTGTTGGGCTCTTGGCGCATAGAAAAACCCATATTTCTAATTTAGTTATTTAATGGATTATTTATTAATCCTGTAACAACAAGAAGAAAAATGATCATTTTGAAACCCTAGAAAATCAGAACAAACGTGATTTTTCTCTCTGTAGAAAAATTACAGACAGTCTATTTTCTTCCACTCCACTCATAGAGATTCTTCGATCTTCTATTTTCCTTTTTGTTCACCCAGACAGATAGGAAATAGATTAGAAGATCTTTTACATAGTGGATCAAGACGTCCAGATCCATTCCGCAGGACAGATCTCCGAATCTTCAAATCAGGTATCGTTCTCAACTTCTTTATGTGAGAATTTTTTTTTAAAATCCCGGGACTCTGGATTCGTTTCCACATGTATTCGGGATCCGATTCCCTTCATCGTCTGCAATTATCTGACAACAACCGAATAGGAAAAAGGAAACAGGGGATGTTTTGCGTGATCACTCACGATTTTGGGATGTTTTGCTTGATCACTCACGACTTTGGCTTAACTTGAATTGCAATTCAAAACCAAAAGTAAAAGATAGGGAATTCAATTCCTGGAATAATGTCGAAAAATAAAGCTTCCCTTTTTTTTTTAAAAAAAAAAAACAAAGCTTCCCCTTTTTTTTTTTAAAAAAAAAACTAAGACAAAACAAAATATTTATAACCAAAATCTATCCTAACCCTAATCAGAATTAATTAAAAGAATCCTAATCGGATTTAAAACAAAGAATCCTAATCTGATTCAGAAATAATAATAATAATAAAAAAACATAATAATAATAATAATAATCCAAAAAACATAAAAATGCCCAAAAAACCCATCAAAACAACCCTGGATGGCCGAAAAACATAGTAGATCATAGCAAAGCTATGTATATTACTCATTGGGTTGCCTTCAGTCTCGTAGTTAAGTTTCAGCCCATTCCGAGACAATCGGGTCTACGCGCATCCCGATGTAGAGGATTCACATTAGTCCTTGAGTTGGATTGGTTTAGATGTACACATCACCATCCTACGCCGGACAGACACCGAGTTAGTAGATTTTCTTTGCTTTTTATTGCAGTTTTCTTTGGTTTCTCATGTTATTTTGTTTATGTATTAAGTTTACTTCTGTCAAATTACCCTATTGATGAATTATTAGGTTAATTTAGGGCTTTGGGACTATATATACTTCCTCATATTTGTAAAATAAAAACAACCCACGAGCATGCAAACATTTTAAGTGATTTCTTTCTAAAGATCAAACATGATCTTTCATGAGTGTTCTTGAGAGTTCCTCTTAGGGTTCTTCAACCACTTCATTTAGGGTATTCAATCACTTTCGACGTCAGGTATTGAATTGTCTACCAAGTCAAGAGATTGGTTGTTGTTGAATTACCAACAAAGGTCAATCTAATTACCCTTGAATCTTTGATGAGTCCTTCTTCTTTTCATTGATTAATTTCTTTGAATGTATGAATCCTAAAAACCTTCAAACTTCAAGAAATCACATTATATTTTGGTATCAGAGCTTAGGTTTTTCATCAAAGGTTTGCCTATCTTTACTTGCTTTCTTGTTTTAAGTGCTAAGATCATATTTTTTCTTTGAAATCCTATGATCTTATATATTTTGTGTTTTTTTTCTTTACATTTGTCTTAGTTCTTCTCTTGTGATCTCTATGTGATTATGGGAATTAAGCCTAAGGGAAAAAACATGTTCTAATTCTATGTGTTTGGTGTTTTGACTTCTATAGTCTATCTCTACCAAAGAAAAACTAAAAAAGAGAAAGATCTAAAGCTTAAAAAACAAAACATAAAAAAAAAAAGGAGTGAAAAATCATTAGGTTTGTTGAATTCAAGTTGAAATCTCTTGTGCTATTTAACTATTGTTAGGTAGAGATTGAATTGTTGATGAATTGGGGTTGAATTGCCTATTGTTGTGCTCATTTGAGATCAAAGGCTTTGAAATATTGAGATACACATGAAAATTTGAGATCACAATCTTTATCCTCAAGGTGTTTGATGAAATGCCTATCTTCTGTTTCTTGGATTCTAAATGTTTGCTCATTTGCCTCGAGTTGACTGACCTTATTTCTTTGAAACTCTATTCTCTTGGTTCTTGTTTGGTAATCATCAATTGATTGGTTTGTGTGGATCATTTGGTATTCTTACCTAAGTGATTTGCATTGTTCTCATGAGTTATTTAAGAACTTGAAAGAGTAGCTACAGTGGAAAGAGGCGATAAGGGGTGAGCTCAATTGAGTGAGTAAAAGCCAAATTGAGTGAGAAACATGAATGATTGGTGAGGACATATATGAATTCTCTATTTTTGTGTTTTCTTTCTTGTAGGTACAACATGACACGAGTAGCATCTTCTTCATCACATATTGAAATTAATCGCATGAATACTTGTTGGAACAATTTCATGGAAAGAATGGAGCAAAAGACACGTGAAATCCCAAACAACATGAAGGAGATGAGAAAGGGCTTGAATTCTAGAGTTGAAAACTTTGAAAGAAGGATAGATGATCTTCAATCTAAAACTCCTAGAAAACAAGGGCAACAAGGAGGAAGGGGAGATGAATATCTACCCTGTACCTCCAAGGAGTACGTGCCAATTGGAAGAGTTGGAAGAAGGAGACAACAAGTAAATCTTGATGACTATTATGACTTTGAAGTTCAGGAGAGGCCTAGGAGGCAAAGATCCCTATGCACTACCCAAGGTTCCAAGAGTGTTGGGGACTACTTGAAACAAATGGAGTTAGCCATGAAGGGAACTAACATTGAAAAGGATGGAGAAGCTTCAATGGCTATATTTCTCAAAGGGTTGAGAAAGGAGATTAAAGAAAGAGCAGCACCACACTTTTATGTTGATCTTGAGGAAATGGTACAAATGGCCATCCAAGCTGAAAGAAACTTGGAGAAAAAGAAGTCATCAAATGGAAGTTTTTATGAAAGCTCAAGTCATGTCACTTCTTCATCAACTATCTACAATGAATATCAGTATAAAACTTCTTATTACCCACATGGGAGAGCTTGGAGCCTAGAAATGAAGACACCTCAATTATCAATGAAGTTAAAAGTGAAATGGGTCTTCAAGAAATTGTTGGAAATGAGCAAGTTCAAGAGTTTTCATGTGAAGCTATAGTAGAAAATGATCATGTGACACTTGTTGAATTGGAAGCTCAACATATACAAGTGAAAAATGATGGAGGAGAGTCCCATAAAGTGAAAGAAGAGTTTCCCATTGTGAAAACTGAGAGAGAAAATGAACAAGAGAGAATAAGGAGAGCTTGAAATTGAAAAAGTTCTTGGGAGGCAAAGAGAAATGAAACATGAGATTATGATTGAAAATGAAACGAGTGTCATTGAAAGGAAAGATTTGAGTGAACAAAATGAAAATGCTTATGAGAAAGAGAGAGAAAATGAGAGTGCTATGATGTTCAAGATGAACAAGGAGATTTCTATACCCATTTCTAACATTAACCACTCTTTTTCTAGTGTTCTTGTGCCAAAATTTTAGGTTTTTCAAGGCCTAAACCAGTTGAAGAAAGACAAGGACAACAAGATGATGAGTGCAATGTGAAAGTGGTAGACTCTTATCTCTACTTTCGGTGATAGAATGTTCAATTTTAAGCACGTAAACATGTTTTCTACCACTAAGCATGATTGTGGAAATGTTTATGATGTTCATAAACAAGGTGTTATTGTGAAAATTCTCGAGCATGATGATTTCTTATAGAAAACATGTCTTATACTTCTTTGAGTTTACTTTCAGCATTTGTGGATTTTGAAGTTGTTAAAGAATCACGTGTGCAAGAGTATGATTGTAGAATTATGAATGAAGCATGTGGAAGAACTTTGAGTGTCTCTGAGAACTTCTTGAATGAAATGATAGATCTTAAGCTTGTTAGGGAATCATTTGTGAAAGAGCATGCTTGTGACTATGTGCTTAATGTTTCTGGACAAGTTATATATGACTAATTCTTCAAGCATATTAATTCTTTCATTAGAGAGAATGATTTGTTTATGCCTAACGATTCTATGTATGACTTGTTGGCCATTGGAATTCATGAAAATAGCCTAGAGTTATCTTCTTATGACTTGAATTCCTTGGATTGCATGAGTGAGCAAATCTTTGGGTCTTACATGAATAGACTTACAAAGTTTGTCCTAGGTGATAGAGTTTTGTGGATCTTTGATGTTATGCTTATTTGTTGATAATTTGTATCTTAGTTGTCTAGTGTGCATATTCATTGTTGATTCTAAATTCTTGTTTATCTTATTTGAGATGCACTTCATTGTGAATCCTTTGAGAAGAAAATTCATCAAGCTTATCGAGAGTAATTCCTTGTTGAAGTTTGTTGATGCAGCATGTCATGTTGAAGGATTGATCCTAGTTGAAATTGTGAAACTTCAAGAGTATGATATCAACATGAGTGCTTGGGTTTCATTTCTTTTTATGGTTTTTAGATTCTAAGCTTATGATGATCATGATGACATGCTTAGGAGAGGTTCCTTCTGTGCTCTTACATGTTCGAAGCATGATAAATTCTTTGAGTTGCTGAATCTTGAGAATCATGAAGCTGAAATTGTGAGATATGATAGTCATAGAATCTTGGATGTCTTGCTTAGAAAGCATGTGTTAGGACCACATATGAAAAAGAAGCCTATGCTCATTGGAGAATACTTGTTGAATTCTTTTGAAAGAGTATGTCGCTGTCATGATGAGAATTTGAGCTTTAGTGATGTTGAAAGGCATAATGTTGATAAAAACATTGTGTATACTATGAGTTTAAGCTCTATTTGGATTGTTTCTTGGAACTACATGATGATATGGTTTATGTTTTGTGCCATGAATCGAGATATGTTACGATTTTGGAAGATTATGAAAAATCCTCGATTTTTAGAAGTGCATAATATGATCCATTTTGATGAATTAATGACTTCTTGCTATGTGAAGGGTATTTTCTTATTCATTTTACACATGTGTTTGATGATTTTGATAGAGGGCATGTAAATGCTATGTTAAGGGATTGTTTCATGAGCTTAGTGAATATGAATTCAAGGTTTAGAGAACCTTCATATCATGGTTTATGGGGTCATAGACCAATGGAATTTATGTTTTGTGCTTTGAATGATAGAACTTGTTTTCCCTATTGCCTTAATGAGTTTGTATTCCTTATCTATGTTATTTCTTCTAATGAGTTTCTTGTATTGAAAATGGAATACATATCAATCAAGGAGAGACCACCACCTTTAAAGAAGGGTACAGTAAGGCATAATCAAATTATAACTTTCATGAATGATAACTTGGAGTTAGTTGGTAACTATCCTTTTAGTTCTTCAATCCGTGTTAGTGATCATTCTCTTCTTAGGACTTTGAGATTCGAGGACGAATCCTCTTGAGGTGAGAGGGAATGATAGGGATAAAGGAGCTATCTTAGCATTGGTGGAGCTATCATGGAAGCCATCAAAGAAAGGGTGCATTGAAGATGAAGTTTATGGAAGAAAACATGCTTATATGGATTTCCACTTCAAGAATGAGAGAACTTTGATGCTAAGCAATGAAGCCTTGTACAAGAGCTTGTATTTTAAATACAAGTATGAGGATTCAAGAATAAAGAAGACATTGACAGCATATGTGCAAGACAAAGAAGAACTACTTGATGTTGAAGCAATGATGAAGAGATCTACATTTGATCAAGTTGAGCCATCAAAGAAATTGTTTCATGTTTACAGCATTGAAGGGTTATTTAAGGAGTTCAAAGGCTTGGAAATGTGCCTCAATGACCCTAGTTCAAGTCCAAAAAGAGTGCAAATTGAAGGCAAGACAAAGCATGGAACAACGGGTGAAGAAGAAGCAAGGATGGCTAGAGCACAAGGTGATCCGGTGCCTAACCAAGAAAATCCAGCATCGGCTCAGAACCAATCAAGAATAGGAGGCAGTCCAGTAGCCATCTAGTGCACCATCTGGCACCAGACAGGCACCAGGTCAGCATTCTTTCTTTGCTTTTTCTTTCAATTTTCTTTGGTTTCTCATGTTATTTTGGTTATGTATTAAGGGTACTTATGTCTAATTACCCTACCTGCGAATTATTAGGTTAATTTAGGGCTTTGGGAACTATATATAGTTGCTTATATTTGTAAAACAAAAACAACCTAGAAACAAGCAAACACTTTTTAAAGATCAAACATGATATTTTTTTAGTGTTCTTGAGCCACTTCATTTAGTACATTCAATCAGTTTGGGGTGACATATTGAAGTGTCTACCAAATCAAGAGATTGGTTGTTGTTCAATTACCAACAAAGGTCAATCTAATTACCCTTGAACCTTTGATGAGTCCTTTTCTTTGAATGTATGAATCCTAAAAACCTTCAACCTTCAAGAAATTACGTCAATGGTCAAGAGAAGACCAACCCTCTATTGAATGACCCTGGGATGGAGATGGAACCTAGGCAGGACCCTCCAAATGAAACAGCTCGCAATGGATAGTTACAAAATGATGGAAATCCAAGACAAGGTCCTCCACTTGTGGATGTTAGAGATAATTTTAAGAATGGATGTGAATATGATCTCAGGAACAAATTAAATAGAGCAGCTAACTCCAGAACATATCGATAGAAGTTGAAGCATGAAGTTCAGGAAAGTTCAAAAAGTACTCCTGCAGGAGAAAAGGATCCTCCCAGACTTAACTTGATTGAACAATCAGCTAGTAAAGATTTTGGAGCAGGCCCTAGACTTGCAAGAAAGAGAGAACCACCAATAAAACTTGACGAGGAGGAATTACTTGAGACACAAAGCGGAGTAGATCACATCGAACCATTGTCTTTTGTGGAGAGTCTCAAGATTATGAGGTAAAAATAAGAGAAAATGATGTGAAAACAAGAGGGAATGAGAAAGAGAAGAAAGAAAAAGAGAGGACAAAAGAATTTGAGAGGAAAAGAAAAGTTGAGTAAGACAAGAGTGGAAAAAAGATGAGCTTCTATGCAAAAAAGAGAGTGTTAGTCAATTTGCACATGCAAGTATATTTATCATTAATAGGTAACAAAGATATCAAGCGATTATCGTCCAACAGAGAATTTATAAATCAAAACAAGTACTAGTCACAACCAGAAAATTTTCTTCCAAGTCATCGAAACTTTGAGTTTTGAGATTTAAAATAGGCAAATTCTACTATTTTGTCAATGTAACTTTTATTTTTTTGGCCACGCAAGTCCAAATCATTTTTATTTCATTACCTGTTCTTTAGCATTTTACAGGTGACCTTATAGGTCCTTTTCACTAAAAAAGTACATATCCCACACTTTCTAACAGAAAAATTATTTAATTTAAAAATATTGAGGGAATTTTCGATATTTTACTATTAACCAATATTTTTTTTGCCTATTTAGTCCTATAATAGTTATTTCTTGGTCCAATGTTTTTTTTTTTGCCATTAGGATCCTTTAACTTTTTACGAGGTACCTTCTAGGTATTTTTTCGGTCAAAAAGTATACATTTCGATCTTTTTGGCAGAAAAAATTGTTTTTATTAAAATATCAAGAGCCTTTTCGATATTTTACTATTTACCAAAGGATTTTTTAAATAAAATCCCTCATTCTAAATCATTGCATTGTCTTTTCTTTCCTAAAACCGTCACCCAAATCTGTAGTTAATGAAAAAGCTTTTGGTCATTCCAAATTCGGAGTCAAAGGAGGGAAATGAAGAAGAGCAAAAAGGCTCTCCCCAATCAAGACAGCTTCACACCTTCTAATTGCCCCTATTCTAAAAAATGTTAACAATAAAATTATTTTTGTCTTTCCATTTCAGGTTCTTAACAATAACACAACAAATAGCTTGGCTCAAACTCGTCAACTACTTGAAATAATTTAACCTGTTGAAGTTCTGAATCCAGATTTACCAATGGTTGTTGAACCTGCAAGTCCAATGTTGTCATTGTCGAAGATTCCTATTATGAATTTACCTGGGATACTGTCATCATTACAAGTTTTTGAGCTGCCAATACCAATAATCCCCACACTAAATATCCATCTTTGCAAATGCATGAGGAGTTACCAAAACCCCTACGTTGGAAATTTCTCAACTGCCTTCATTATTGGCATTGCCTCCCATCCCGACTTTGCCTTCCTTTCCTAACTTCCCTTGGGAGAATATATTTACTTCTTGGGTGCAGGCTTGATGATGGTGATCAAGCCCCATCAACTCCACCCTATCCAATTACAAGAACAAGATCATCTAAGATGAGGAGATCATTGATGGCATTTCTACAGGACAAGAGAGAACAAATAGACTTCAATTTCATCTTTGAGAAGGTTGCATTTGATGTTGAAGACAACCAAGAAGATTCTACAATGCTTCCTTGATTCGAGGGATTGAAAGGAAGAATTCAAGTGAAGGATGTGACCAAAACAACATTTGAAATGAAGTCATGGAAGTTTGGGAAGATTACACCAATGAAGGGCTGAAAAATCAAGCATTTGACTGATAACCAAGAAGCACCAATGCAATCTATCAGCACTGGTGAACTCCAAGGCAAGCATTGGTCAAATGGGTTGTTTTCCTCCAATTTTTCATCCAATCCAAAGACTTACTAGTGCAATCCACCGGTGCATGGACAGGCACTTGTCATCATCGAATTCCACTCTAAATGCGATATTTTGTGAAGTTTGTTTGACTTGTCTTAAATTTCTTTGGTCTTTTGACTTATTTTATAAGGGTTTTATGGTATTTTAACCTATGTGAAGACTTATTTGGGGCCTCTTATGAGTGAGAGTATAAATACTCTCTTATTTGTATTTGAATTACAACTTATCCCTCGAACAACTTTCATCTTTGAGTGAATCAAAAACTAAGATCAAACACGATCTTTTTGTGTATTCTTATGAGCTCTTCTTAGGGTTCTTGAGTGGCTACACTGAGGGCTTTTAATTGCTTTGGGTAGGTATTGCATAGTCTTCCGAATCTGGAGGTTGGTTGATGGTAATTTCTAGCATAGGTAAATCTAATTAGCCTTGAATCATATGATGAGCCCTACAACTTTCTTTGGTATGTTTTGAGATTATGAACCCTAAAACTTCATCTTCAAAGAAATCAAATCATATTTTGGTATTAAAGCTACGTTATTTATCATAAGGGTTGCCTATCTTTTACTTGTTTTTCTTTGTTTAGAGTTAAGATCTTCTTGTTTCTTTGAAATTCTAGAATCTTATGATGTTTAGTGTTTTGTTCTTCTACAACTATCCCTATTTCTTCTTGTGATCTCATTGTTTGAGGGAATTAAGCCAAAGGCATAAAACAAGATCTAGTTCTGTTTGTTTGGTGTTTTCTTCTATCTTTACAAATGAAAAATACAAAAAGAAAAAGTGCATAAGCAAAGAAAAACAGAGCACAAAATTTGAAAATCCTGATAAGAGTACAAAAAGAAGTGAAAATCACTGAGAATTGTTGATTTGAAGTTGATATCTCTTGTGCTATTGAACAATGTTTGGGTAGAGATTGAATTGTTGATAAGCTGAAGTTGATTTGCCTATTGTTTGTTCCTAATTGAGACCAAGGGCTTTGAATTATTGAATTACAAATAAAAAATTTGAGATCCAATCTTTGACCTCGAGGTGTTTGATAATATGTCTTTCATTATTTCTTTGGATTCTAAGTATTCTATCAGTTGCTTTGTGTACATTAACCTATCTCTTTGAAACACTTAAATCTTTGGTTCTATTTGGGTAATCTTATTGATCAATTGATTGAGTTGTGTGCATAATTTGGTATTCTTGTCTAAGTGGTTTACATTGCTCTTGTGAGTTAATTAAAAACTTCAAAAAAGAGCTAGGGCGGTAAAAGGCGAAAGGAGTGAGCTCACTAGAGTGAGGAAAAGCCATCGATTGAGTGATATACAAAAGTGAAGGTGAGGAAATATACAAATTCCCTTGTTTTTGTGAGTTTCCATTGTAGGTGAAAGATGAACAAAGAAGTAACTCCTTCATCACAAGCTTCTCATTTGGGAATAGACGATGATGGGATTGCCTCATTTATGGAGAGGATGGCATAAGTGACAAGGGAGTTATCCATCAACATGGAGGAGATGAGAAGAGTCCTAAACTCAAGGTTGGATCAAGCAGAGGGAAAAAGAGACGCAATGGAGACACCTCCTCATTACCCTATGAGAAATCTATTACTTCAAAGGGGAAGAGGAATGGGAAATCCACCAAGAGTTCAACCGAGGACAAGAATATGAAGATGATAGTGTAAATGATGGAGATTTTGATGATGACAATGAAGAGGAAAGGCCATGGAGGCAAAGAAGAGATTATGAAGTTGACAAAAATTTGTGGAGTATTAAGCTAACAGTGCCACCTTTCTATGGTGGATATGATCCTAATGCTTACCTGGATTGAGAGAGAAGAGTATAGTACATTTTTTTAATGCCATAACTACTCCGAAGATAAGAAGATTAAGCTTGATTGTCTGGGATTCATATACTATGCTATTATATTGATGTGATCTTGAGTGGAAGTTTCTCAATCTATATGCCCAACGCTTAAACACATCAAATTTAAGCAAAGTTCTCAAGACTCATCTAGTTGTTCAAGCTTAGAATTATATTAACCTTTTGTTAATGCAAATAATCAACCAACCTAATTGATTTGGAAGACAATGCAACACCTAAGCCAAGTAATTGAGAATCCCTCTTTGAAGTATCTCAAGAACCTTAGAAGGGTTCAGGAAGAACACTCACATAGATCATGTTTGATCTTGAAAAGAAACACTCAAAAGAGATTAATCGCTTGTCATGATAAAAGTTGTTCTAACTATTACAATAAGAGACTATTTATAGCCTAAGAAGTAAGAAGCCCTAATCAAACTCTTATAAGGGTCAAAAGAACTTAATACCCCTTTAAAATAGTTCAAAAGACCAAGAAAGTTTTAAAAAATCAAGTCAAAATTTCCAAAATAGGTCAAGATCGCACTAGGAACCAAAATACAAAGTTGGGGAAGTGAAACGGGCAAGCTGACTTGCTCTAGTTATGGCACTGGTTGCCACACTAGTGATGCCCAATTGTTCAACTTTTCTGCAGCCAAACTTCAAGTTGAAACCAGTGTTGGGTTCTGTCTTGACCGGTGCCGGTTGAAGCACTTCTTCAACAAACAACTTGTTTTTCTTGTTGTTTCATCCTCTTCTTCGGTGCTTCACTTCCTGGCTTCTTCCACTTGAATTTAGATGCTTCTTGATATTTTTCAAGAATTTTTTAATCATATTTTCAAGCCTAAACTTCAAGTACAAATCCTTGTAGATGAACATCCAACCGTTGTCAAGATTATCTTCAAAGAATATCATAAACTCTTCAATAACTTGAGCAACAAAGACTTCTTTCATTCTTGAGCTATTAATATTCATTATTGATACTTCATTCTTGTATTTGAAATACAAGTTCTTGTACATAATCTCTCAAACTTGAAGAGCAAGTCTATATAAGAAAATTTTCTTCTATAAATCTTCTTTTCATTGATGAATGTCTTCCTTGATGATTCCATTAATGATATGATTTATCCTAGACATACATCATATATGGTGGGATCATCCATTCATTGCCAAGAGGAGGCAAGAGGCGCTAACCATAGGCACACGGGAAGAAATTAAGAGACACTTGAGAAAGAGATTTGTGATAAAACATTATCAAAGAGATCTTCACCACAAGATACAAACACTTACCCAAGGGACAAAGAGTGTTGATGGGTACTACAAGGAGATGGAAGTCACAATGATAAGAAGCAACCTTGTGGGAGAATAAGAAGAGGTAACCATGGCAAGATTTCTTCATGGATTAAAAAAAGAAATTGGAGATACTTTTGAGCCACCCATATGAAGACTTGGAGGAAAGCATAAGAAATCAAGATAGAGAGACAAATCAAGAATAAGAATGCATCTCATGGAAAATCATATAGCACCACTAGCTATGGAAATTCATCTTCCAAAGCAACGAAGGACAAGGAGTGACCAAGGCCCCAAAAAAGGACAAGGAGCCCAAGAAAAGGTTTGGAGAAGTCAAGGTCCCTCAAAGAGATAAAGGTAAAATGCAACAAGCTCCTATAAAGCTAGAGAGAGATTAAGTTCTTTAAATGCCAAGGTTAAGGGCACATGTCCCCACAATATCCTAAAAAGAGAAATATACACATCGTTAGAGGTGTTTTTGAGTCTAAATACTCTCTTATGATTTAGGGCTTTTCATGAGTTAGAGTATAAATACTCTCTTATGTGTATTTGACTTACAAATTACAATACAAACAACTTTCATCTTTGAGTGAATCAAAAACCAAGATCAAACTTGATCTTTTTGTGTGTTCTTATGAGCTCTTCTTAGGGTTCTTGGATGACTACATTTTAGGCTTTTAATTACTTTGAGTTAAGGAATTGAATAATCTTCCAAATAAAGAGGTTAGTTGATGTCGATTTCCAACATAACTTAATCTAATTAGTTTTGAATCTTATGATGAGTCCCACTTTCTTTCGTGGTTTTTGTGATTATGAACCCTAAAACTTCATCTTGAAAGAAATCTCATCACTTCACCCTCAACTTGCTCTTGCCCATCTCTACTTTCCTTTACTTTGGAAACTCTAGTTAGAAGTTCCAAGTTGTATACAAAAGACCAAGAAAAGAGAAGAAGATGCAATGGTTGAGAGTAGGGAATTTTATTTTTATATAAAACCCTTCGGTAAATGGTAAAATATCAACAATGCCCTTGATATTTTAAAATAAAATAATTTTTTATGCAAAAATGAGCAAAAATTGTACTTTTCGGATGAAAAGTACCCAGAAGGCACCCGTAAAAGTTAAAGGATCCCAATGGCAAAAAAAAGGAAAAGATTTGGATCTGCATGACCAATAAAGAATTTTTACAACACTAAATAGGGGAAACAAAAATGTTGGTGAGAAGTAAAATAATGAAAATGCCCTTGACATTTTTAAATAAAATAATTATTCCCCAAAAATGACAAAAAAATGTACTTTCCAATGGAAAGGTCCTAGAATTTTGTCACCCATAAAAAAGTCAAAAGACTCCAAGTGGCAAAAAAAAAAAAAAAAAGAAGATTTTGATTTGCTTGGCCAAAAAATAAAAATTACTAGACTAAATAGGTAAATTTGCCTTAAAATACAACAAAGCAATAAAAAAATGCTTAGACAAGAACAACGAAGAAAAAGATCAGGATTACAATTTCATCAAAGGTAAATTTAAGTGGGAAAAATCCTTTTCAACATATAATAATTATACAAATTAATTAAACGTGATACATAAATTCTTTTAATTCTCTTTCAAGCAATTAAACAACTTACCCAATCAATTACAATAGCTATATATCTATGCTAATGCCAAAAGAATGAACAGATGAAGAACAAGCCATGATTTACCCAACTTAATTAGGTATATGTCTATCCTAATTTCGTATATAATTTACCCAATCACAAGTTAATTCAAACAAAAGTTATTTGTGCATAGACCAAAAAACCAAATTTCCTCTTTTAATTCCTAAAGGTTTTGTCACATAAGAAGATGGTCAATCTTTCTAACAAATAAAACATGAACAAATAAACCAATAAAGCATAGTCATCATATGAAGCAATAAGATTTAACCAAATAAATTGACTAAAAATCCATTGCAATCCTAGAATAAATAAATTAGCTATTCATCATCACTCCAAAACAATACAAGAGAAACATAAAGAGTGTAGAAAGAAATTAAGAAAATAATTGCAAACTCTTCAATCTTCCTTGACGAATTCCAATATGGCTTATTCCAAGAAATCTTGTCGAGAATAAAAATATGAGAGATAAGATGATTGATTAATTATCTAAGAAAACTAACCTATTTATAGAGATGTCTAAGTACTAAAGAAACTAAGCTATTACAAAAAAGGTTTTTTCCTAATAAGAATAGGAAGTAGTTTTCCACTTTGAAGCTTTACCATTGTCTCCTCTTTTCCAATTTCTTCCAGGATTTGAATTAATTGTCTTCAAAGAGTCAGAATACAAGAAAGGAGAAACACAAGGAGAACCCCGACTGTAACAAATCTTATAGACACCCTCTGGAATGGTCAAGACTACAACCTTCGAGACATGCTCAGTTGAGCAGCTATGTCTAGGAATCATAGGCGAGAAGAAGGACAAGATGAACATGAGAGGTCGAAAAGAACTCCTTTTATGGAAAGGGATCCTCCGAGACTTATCCAAACAAGCAGTAGAGATCAAGGAGCATCCCCTGGCCCAAAAAGGAGAAGAGCTCTCCATGCAAATCAGAATAGAGATGGTGAGTAGGAGATTCAAAGCAACGGGGACCTATCAAAACCATCACCCCTCGTACATAGAATAAGAATAATGCAGATGCCTTTTGGATTCAAGGCACCACAAGTCGTTGTGAAATATGGTGGGACTATTGAGCGTTAGTTACACATCTATGAGTATGTCTCATACATGAAAATGTTTGAATACCATAAGCACGTCAGGTGCCGAGCTTCCGTTCTACACTGACCAAGAAGGCACAATCCTGGTTCAAAGGCTTGCTAGAATCCAACATCTCAAGCTGGGCACAACTTAAGGAACTATGTTTAAAAGCAGCAGAAAGTGCAAAAGGACATCAATAACCTCTTCAACATCTGACAGAATTTCAGTGAAAGCAGCGGGAGCGATTACATTTGTTTTAGCGATGAAACTGTGGTGATTAAATAGAAAAATTATGCAATCTACATCACAACATTCAAACAAGGATTGCTAGAGGGGTACTAGGAAAAAGGCCAATACAAACAATCACGGAGCTATAGACATTTCTGGAAAAACTTATCAAGGTAGAGGAAATTGTTGTATAGAAGAAAATTCCTAGTTTTACCCTAACCTTCGAGACTACAACCTTCGAGACATGCTTAGCTGAGCAGCTATGTCTAGGAGTCATAGGCTAGAAGTATGAAAAGGTGAACATGAGCGCTCGAAAAGAACTCCTTTTGGGGAAAGGGATCCTCCGAGACTTATCCGAGCAGGCAGTAGAGATCAAGGAGCATCCCCTGGCCCCAAAAGGAGAAGAGCTCCCCATGCAAATTAGAATGGAGATGCTGAGTAGGAGATTTAAAGCAACGCAAACCTATCAGAACCATCACCCTTCGTACATAGTATAAGAATAACTCGGATGCCTTTTGGATTCAAGGCACCACAAGTCACTGTGAAATATGATGGGACTACTGAGCCTTAGTTACACATTTATGAGTATGTCTCATACATGAAAATGTTTGAATACCATAATCATGTCAGGTGTCGAGCTTTCGATCTACACTGACCAAGAAGGCACAATCCTGGTTCAAAGGCTTGCTAGAAGCCAACATCTCGAGCTGGGCACAACTTAAGGAACTCTTTCTAAAAAAGTACTAGACCAGCAAAAAGTGCAAATTGGACATCAACAGCCTCTTCAACATCTGACAGAATTTCAGTAAAAGTAGCAGGAGCTATTACATTCATTTTAATGATTAAACTGTGGTGATTAAATAGAAAAATGATGCAATCTACATCACAACATTCAAACAATGATTGCTAGAAGGGTACATAGCCCTTCGACTAGCAAAAAGGCCAATACAAACAATCACCTGGAAAAACTTATCAAGGTAGAAGAAACTACTGTACAGAAGAAAATTCCTAGTTTTACCCCAACCACAGAAAAAGAATCAACAGTGCAGCCCAAGGACCCAGAAACAAATAAAAGAGATAGGAAGGACTTCCATTTAAAGAGAGGACCCTCCGAGAAGAAGAGGAAATCAATTCCCGACCTTGTGACTACACCTTTGACAGTTTCACTAGTTGAAATACTAGTTGTCATGGAGAAGAAAGGACTTCTAAGACCTTCGAGACCCTTAAGAACCCAATAACAAAGAGGGACAGGACCAAGTTCTGTCACTATCACAAAGATCATGGACATCTCATAGAAGACTGTTTCGACCTCAAGCAAGAAAGTGAAAGCTTGATCAAATAAGCTCATTTGTAAGATTTTTTGGCGAATGTTGTAGGACCTGTCAATCCACAACTTACAGGCACCAACTAGGGACCTCTAGTGAGGAAAATTAATGCAATTGACACAAGGTCCAAGCGAGCTCACGGAGCAGACACGGAACCTCTCATAGTGTCGAAATTAGCTTTTAATTTTTCTGTTAATTTCTAGGTTCTTATGGACAATCATCCTATAAGGGGTCACACGGGATGAAGCGAGAAAGCCACAACCCATTAGCACAAACAAGTAATGGAAGCCATGGGTCCAAATTAATGTACCCTCTCCCACTCAATCTTTTAATTGACTAACTTAATAAAATATAATCTTGGTTTTATTTCTTAAGAAAACATAACTCAATTATATATCTATGTTTAAAGTATAAC
>JAOXNR010052286.1:0-17058 GCA_028571225.1 Parsonsia alboflavescens | reverse complement strand
CCCCCCCCCCCCCCCCCGCCCCCTTTTGCTGGCGACTGGAGTTTTAAGATATTGGTATTTGATATACCCCTAACATTTCAATTAAAAATTTCTTGCTAAATAAATTTTAATGGCTTTGTTTTTTTATTTTTATCATATCCAAGAAATGAATTCGTCATAAGCCATGAGATTGTATTTTTGTTTGGCTAAACATCTAATGCAACCATTCAACTTGTCTCTTTTTTTCACTTCAGCCACTGAAGTTAAAAGTTCGTCAATTTGACCATCTATCTTTGCGGGATTGAACACTTCCATTATAAGGTAGTCTGGCCAAAATTCATCGACGTTCGTAATCGCTCTCCAGATAAAATGACACATAGATGTTGTATGTGACAAAATTATCCACTTGAGCAATCCTACATGTCAATTTTTTTACAATTCTTAAGTTATTAAAGTTTTTTTTTTTTTAATAAAACTCAAGATTCAAAATAGAGTGTTAAAGAAAATCTCATATTTGTTAAGGGTTCTTCATAATGTGAAACGCTCAATTTCATCTCCCTCGACAATGTCTTTAGCTACAACTCTCGATTCCTCCACTGTTCTTGCCCTCATTTGTATGTTCCTCATAGCAATTATTCATTGAATTATCCTCGAACTTCCATTTCTATATACTGTTTCAAAACGACGCAATTCGATGCGAGCAATGGTTTCCTTTGCCTTCCTACCTCATAAGCTTCAATCTTGTACGGTATATGGTAAATTTAATTACAAATGCTATTTTTCAAAAAAACGTTAGCATCAAAAAAATGTTACCGTTAATTACTGTATCAAATACCCGTGCGAGGCACTGGTTCTCAATCTGGTTCTGTTTAATATGAGTTTTAAATAATTGAGTTTCCTAATGTGATTTTGAATGTACATTCAAAATATTTATGGATGACTATTTATTTAGTTATGAGTGTGAGTCATTATCAACTTCAATTTATTAGTGAAAATCCTATGTTATATTTGTTGGAAATTCAATTTTTTATTTTTTGAGAAATTAAAAAGGTTTTGAATTGTTTATATTTATTAATATTATACATGTGAATCTTTATCTAGTTTTGTTTATTTATAACTATTATATGAACATAGGATTTATCAAGAATTATTTATTTATCTATGAATATTTTTGTTTTGTTGGAAAGTTAAAAGGTTTTTTAGATAAATTAAAGAGTTATTGTTATTATTATTATTATGAAAAATCTATGGTTTTAAGGGAAAAAAGAAGTAACTAACTAATATGGCAACATATGCCCTTTTGAAAATATGATATGTCTATATCTAAAAGATAAAATCTATAATATCAAAGAAATGAAATATCAGAAGCTATAGAGTGCATAAATCTCTAATGGCAAATCAAAAGATCGACATATGTTATTGTGGAAATTTTATTTTTAAGGGGAAAATGAAGAAGTAAATAACAAATATGGTTGATGGGAGAAACGGGTAAGACTTGGACAAGTCAACGTAAACTGGTAGGACTCGGACATAAGTCAATCCAAATGGGCCCAAGGCCCCGACCTTTAATACTTGAAAGTCAGACTCACAAAGTCAATAAGGATAGATGGGCAGCGACCTACTACTACCGACCTCCAAGGTCACCAACCTCCCAAATGAGCTTGAGAGAGGTACCACTAGATCTTGGACCATGACCTGCTAATTGCCAACTGTTCTCATACATCTTCCATGCTATGACTAATTGTCCACGACTCCTAATATCTCCCTTGAGCCTACAAACACTTGCCGCGACCTCCCAGAAGAGATAGTAGAGACCCTTGATGTCCACGAGAAGGTTGCAAAGTAGGCAAGATATCTCAACCCAAGGAAAATCCATGATTCTAGGAGCAGTTGGCGTTATTCTACACGATCCCACGACCATCCTATTGCCTACTGTCACTTAATAGCAAAGCCCTAATTGGGGAGGTAATTGATTTCTTTTATATAATCAAATCATTAAGAGTCTTCTAGAGAATTAATTACACTTGATTACTCTTGGAATACTAACTTAGGCATCAGAGCTCCTCCTCGGGCATAGCCCACCTCCAGTGACCTTCTCTACTTTCTTCTCAAGTTCTAGTCGATTGACGTCATCACGGTTTTGGGGTGGCCCGGAGTTCAATTTCGAACCCCATCACTTCTGGCACCGTTTGTGGAAAATTAGGCAAAAAATGTTAGCCTTTTTCCCTACCCAAAATAAATAAAAATACTGATGACTCAATCATAGCCTACAAGCATTCAACCACCGCGCAGGGATAGACCACCCGGCAATACGCAACTGCACACTTGCGAAATGGTGCCTAAAGTAATGCCAGTGGCGAAGAACAATAGCTTGACCCTGGCTGCCCAGCAAGAACCACCACAGCCATCACAGTTTGGTCCATCTCGGATTGCCCGGAGGGCCCCATCAAACAATCCGCCTGTGCAAGAGAGGCTTGAGCAAGGACATCCTGATTCTATTGCCAACAATCCCAGGCCATAGAAATCTGGAAGAACATAGATGTCAGTTCCAGCAGGCCTCCTAGAACGAATGGTGGTAGCCTTAGAGAGAATATCCGATAGAAGAGACTATATGTCCACTGGAGGCATTCCAGTAAATTCCCAAAGAGATTCCCAGAGAGATTCACAGCAAGCCCGAGGCCAGGCAGAACGTGCACAGCCTAGCCAGCCTCTACCTTCAGAAGCAAGGAATGACTGCCGACCTCAAGAAGCAGGTCGGCAAATCGATCGAGAGCAAGAGAGATCAGAGGGGAGCAACCTAACCTGTGATCAACCTTAGAGAAACCCTAAACCATGGAAGGGGGTTACTACCTAAGAGACAAGTTTAACCTAGTAGCCATGTCATGCATTCAGAGACAGGATCCTAAAGAGCAAGGGAGCTCGCTACGGACTCCTCTTGGAGTAAGGATGCCACCTTGATGAAGCCTGATTGAAACGATAGGCGATAACGCTTGAGGGGTAGTACCCAATCCATTGAGGAGAGAAACTCCCAATCAAGAGATGCAGAGCAATGTGGACCTTACCGAGCCTTCGCCATTTGTCACAGCATCCGAACTGCCCGAACGTCACCAGGGTTCCAAGCCCCACATTTGGAGGCAAAATATGATGGAACAGGCTAACCTATATAGCACATAGACGAATATGTGTCTTACATGGAGATGTTCGAGTACCCTGACCACGTCAAATGCAGAGCCTTCAGGTCAACATTGACTAAGAAGTCCCAATCTGGTTCAAAGGCATACCGGAGGCAAGCATCTTGAGCTGGACACAACTGAAAGAGCTGTTCTTGAAATACCATCAAAGCAGCACGAGGTGCGAAAAAGATATGAACGACCTCTTCAACATCAAGCAGAAGTTTGGAGAGAGTACAAGAAGCTACTACGGTCACTTCAATGATAAAGTAGTGGAGATTGAGCAGAAAAATGATGCCATCTACATCATTGCTTTCAAACAAGGTTTGCAAGGGGGGTATGTAGCCCTCAGGCTGGCTGAGGAGCCAGTAAAAACCATCAAGAAGTTGCAGAAGCTCCTTGAGAAATTGATAAAGGCTTAGGAGACAGCGATCCAGAAAAAGATCCTTGGCTTTGCCTCATCCATTGAGAAAGACAACAAAAGGGGACCAAAAAGCCCTCAATCCTCAAAAACGGGACAAGAAGGAAGTCCACTCAAAGGAGGAACTTCTGATAAGAAAAGAAAGACCATCCCGACCTTGTGACCACTCCATGGAAGAAATCACAAGCTGAGATCTTTGTGGTCATGGAAAAGAGAGGTCTTTAAAGCCGCCAAGACCTCTCAAGAGTCCAGTGGAAAAGAGAGACAATGCCAAGTTTTTCCACTATCACAATTACCAGGGCCATCTCATAGAGGATTGTTTCGACCTCAAACATGACATCGGTGAAATAAGGTCACTTGCAAGAGCTCCTGGATAGGAACGCTTTTGATGCAGAGCTGGATAAGGAGCATGACGAAGGGGAACATGGGCTACTTACTCCAGTCAGGCCCGCGACGAGTGGTTTGCATAGGACCAAGCGACTACAGGGAATACGGGTCTGATTCGGCTTGTTCAATGATGTCGGGCACGATTCTCGAGGTGGTTGTCCTGAGTTCGTATCGAGCTCAAATTTGACTGGGTGACCCGGAACAGCCCAATGATCAATAGTCATGGCTATGCCGTGCTGCAAGGCCTTTTTTGGGTCACCCAGTCAAATTTGAGCCCGATTCGAGCTCGGGCCAATCACCTCTGGAATCGTGCCTGACATTATCGAACAGGCCGAATCAGGCTCGTATTCCCTGCAGTCGCTTGGACCTATGTAGACTACTCGTCGTGGGCTGGCCCTTGTTCTCCTCGGTTATTCTCCTTATCTAGCTCTACGTTAGGCTCCCCCTCTTCCGAATAGTTCGTCCTCAAACTCGAATTATCTCCATGGAAACGAGATGAATGCTGCACATTGAAAACGTTAGAAATACTAAGATCATCCGGCAGCTCGAGCCTGTAAGCATTAGCTCCCAACTTTTACAAAATCTGATAAGGGTCGATCTTCCGATCTCTAAGCTTATGATATGTGCCCAACGGAAATCGTTCTTTGGTCAACGTCACCCACACTAGGTCTCCTCAAACACCACATGCTTACGAGTCTGATCCACATATTCTTTGTAACTAGCATTGGTGCGTTCCAAGTTGGAATTGACGGTCGCATGAACTTACTGCAAATCAGCCAGTCGCTCTTCAACTTTCTTAGAAGCAGTGCCAGAATCCGATATTGCGAGATCAATCGGACTCCATGGATTCCTGCCATACACAATCTGAAAGGGGGAATACTGAGTTGACCGATTAGTTGAACAATTGAATTGAAACTCAATCTTGGGAAAAAGAGAATCCCAAGTTCCAAATGTCTTGAGCTGTGCTCGAAGCATATTTCCTAACGTGCGATTTACTACTTCGGTTTGCCCATCCGTCTGAGGATGATAGGGACTACTGAACTTCAATTTCGTTTCTAACTTCTTCCAAAGTTCTCGCCAGAATTGGTTCATGAACTTAGTGTCCCTACCAGACAAAATGGTCTTGGGTCCGCAACCTTATTCATAAAACCCGACTTGTGCTTGAGGGTGAAAGTGAATTCTTGCAGCATAGTTATCCACTTGGCATGTCGGTCATGAAGTTTGTGCTGTCCCTGAAGAAACTTCAAAGCTTGATGGTCCGAATAGAGCACGAACTCCCTTTGAATGAGGTAATGTCGCCAGTGCTGAAGTGCTCGCATAATAGCATAGAACTCAACATCATAAACTGAATAATTCAATTTCGCTCTGCCTAGTTTCTCTTTGAAAAATGCAACAGGCCTCCTTTCCTGGCTCAAGATAGCTCCAATTCCAACCTTTGAAGCATCACAATCAACCTCAAAGATCTTCTCGAAATTTGGTTATGTTAGCACAGGCACGCTGGTTGGTTTTACTTTGATCGCCTCAAATGCTCGTTGTGCTTCTTTTATCCACTCGAATTCCTTCGCGTTTTACAGATCCATCAAAAGGGCCATGAGCACATTGAAATCCTTGATGAAACGCCAATAGAACCTAGCCAACCCATGAAAGGACCTGACCTCTATAACATTTCGTGGTATAGGCCATTCGCAGACAGCCAGCACTTTTGATTCTTCAGGATGAAGTCCCTTTGCTGAAACTACAAACCCTAGAAAAGACTAGACTATCTGTAAACCAAACACACTTCTTAAGGCTGGCATAGAAGCTGTGCTCCCTTAGTGTTGCTAGAATCAGTGGCAAATGCTGCAAGTGTTCATCCTCCGTCTGACTATACACTAGCATGTCATCGAAATAAACCATGGCAAAACTATTCAAGAAAGGTTGCAATACCTGATTCATGTCTCTCATGAATGTGCTTGGAGCGTTCGAGAGACCAAATGGCATAACGACGCATTCGAAAAGCCCATCTTTAGTTTTGAAAGTTGTCTTCCATTCATCTCCTGGCTTGATTCATATTTGATGGTAGCCACTCTTCAAATCAATTTTCGAAAAGACTGTTACCCTGCTAAGTTGGTCTAACGTATCATCAAGTCTTGGGATAGGAAAGCGGTACTTAACCATGATGCTGTTTATGGCTCTGCTGTCAACACACATCCTGTAGCTACCGTCCGTCTTTGGCACTAAGAAAGCTGGTACAGCAAAGGGACTGATACTTTCACGGATATACCCCTTGCCAAGTAACTCAATAACTTGGCACCTCAATTCGTTATGTTGTTGTGGAGAGAGTCTATAATGGGCTTTTTTCGGTAGAATGGATCCTGAAAGTAAATCAATTTGATGTTGTATATCACGCATGGGTGGTAGGCCTGGCGACAACTCTTCCGGAAGCAAATCTTCACATTCTTTCAGAACTCCTCTCACCCTTTCCAGCACTGCAATTTCCTCTTTCGTATCTTTCAAAACTACCAACGTAGTCGACAATAAAGCAAAACAAACCTCGGCTTCCCCAACCTCAAGCAAATGATGGTCTTCTTTCCCTCCGTAAAGCAATGTTGCATTGATTGCAACATGGCCTTCTTAGCTCCTCTATTGACCTTGTAGCGGTGAGTGAAACCATCATACGAAACATTGTTGTCATATTGCCAAAGTCTGCCTAATAGCAAATGTGTAGCATCCATAGGCACCACTTCATAGTAAACAATACAGCTGTACTGTGGCCCAATCAAAAGCTCCACTCTGCACCTCTGATTTACCTGAACTTCTGTCTCCATATTCAACCACCCAAGCTTGTCGGTGTGAGGTTTTGTCAGTAATTGAAGCTTTTGTATGGCTTCCTGTGAAATCACATTCTCACAGCTTCCCGCATCTATAATGACTGGGTAGACCTTGCCATTAATGGTGCAGCGGGTGATGAATATGTTATGACACTTCTAATCCTCATTGGCTTTAGGTGCTAAACAAATTTGTCGTAAAACCAGGCAGTCTCCTCGAACATCTTCTGGCGCAACCACAGTCTCTTCGCTTTCTTCCAACTCATCAACAACTTCCTCACTTACGAATTCCCCTTTTGCGCCATCTTGGATTAACAACTGAGTTCGAACCCTGTTACACTCGTAGGCATAATGTCCTTTCTACTGATAACAATGACAAACGACATTTGCCTTATTGGTTGGTGGATGGTTTTGAACTTGCCCCGATCCTTGATTCGGTTACACTGCTGTTTACCCCTGTTGAGTGGATAGATTAAAAGTTCTGGACGAAGAAGAAGTTGCCACTGTCGTGTTTCGGGGAGGATCGGAAAACCCTCAGCCAAATGTTGTACTTCTTTCACCCACTCTAGCCAAGCTCCTTTCCACTAGTTTAGCCTTCGTCTATGCAACGGTGATATTCACAAAGGTGTGTACCTGCAGGGCATCCTGAATTGTTGGTCACAGGCCATGCACGTAACGTGCCATGAGCTGCGCTCGCATCTCACGAAGTTGGTTCCTTGCAACCATCCGATAGAATTCTAACGTGTACTCCTCTAAGCTACTCGCATCCTGTGTCAAACTCTGCAAATTCTGAAAAAGTGTCTGACGATAATTGAAAGGCAAAAACTCTTGGCCCATCTCCCTTTTCAGCTCGGACCAATCATCCATGACAGGAAGGCTGTCCAAATAGAGCTGATAACGAAAGGATTGCCACCACGCTGCAGCCCTATTCTTTAACCGAATTGCAACGACGCTACTTTCTTGTTGGTCGGGACCTCTTTTCACGTGAAGATTTCATCCATGGTATTAATCCAATCCAAAAATTCTTTTGGCCCCAAACTTCCAATAAATTTGGGAACTTCCAGCTTGAACACTGCATCCCATTGTGGTACATACGGCTTGCGATCAAAAACCCTAGGAGGCTGATTTCCGTTGCCTCTTTCGAGGTTGCCTCTTCCACCCCTTAGGAAAACCTTAGGAGGCTGTTCTCTCGCTGGCAGTTCAAATTCCTCATTGACGTTGCTCCCTTGTTCCTCTTGCCTTCTAGCGGGTTCTTGTTGTACAGATCGTTCGTTCGCTACCAACTGCTGCATTATCCGGTTCAAAGTCTGCATTTGTTGATTTTGATTCTCCAAGATCTGTTAAATTTCTTGATCACGATCTTCCCTCTCCTTCACCTGTGATTCTCGGCCTCTGCGCATTTCTTCCAAAATCGCAGTTACGGTCGGATCTACATTCCCTTCTAACATCTCTAACCTTTGCTCTGATACCAAATGATGCAGGCGGAATTATGGAAGGCTAATAATTCTTCCTTGTAATAAACTTCACTCAAACGTTGTTGCTGGAAAAGAAATTCAAGAACAAAATGATAATGTTCCTGAAGAAACTCGGAAAGAGATATATTATTGAACAATGTCAAAAACAACAAAAGCTGCCTCTTCCCAAAAGAGAAATTACCCTTAAATAACCTAATCAAAACCTAAACCTATTTGGAAAATTAAACCTAGGCTTATTTGGAAGGAATAACGAAATTACAAAAAAACCCCTAAAAATAAAAAATTACAAAAAAGCACCTAAAAACACAAAAATGCCCGAAACTCCAGATGGCCGAAAAAGGCTCTGAATCACATCTTTGTAATGAGTATTGATCGTTGGGCCGTTCCGGGTCACCCAGTCAAATTTAAGGTCAATCCAAGCTCGGGCAAGCCACCTCGGGAATCATGTCCGACATCATTGAATAGGCCGAATCAGGCCCGTACTCCCTGCAGTTGCTTGGACCTAAGCAGACTACTCGTGGTGGGCTTGGCTGGTGTAACTAGCCCCTGTTCCCCTTGGTCATTCTCCTTATCTAGCTCTGCGTCAGTTGGCCCTGTTGATCGACCTCTAGTAGCCCCTCAAAATTAGCGACCTCCTATTCGCGAAATAAATGCCATCAAAAGGAGGTTAAAGCAAGCTCGAGGGGAAAGCTCAGAGCCCCTGACAGTGTTCCTCTAGATTGGAGATTTCCTGGTTTGCAAAATACTAGTGGACACTGGAAGTGCCGTGAATGTCCTATACCTGAAGGCCTTCGACTAGATGGGATAGACAAGAGCTTACTGATAAGGTAAGACACAGCTCTGACCGGCTTCAACGGCAGCATGACCTATGCAGATGGGATGCTTCGAGTCCCAACGATAGTCCGTGTGAGTGGCAAGGAGGTCACCGAGGTCACGGATTGGATGGTGGTCGACGCCCTTAGGACTTACAATGCAATCCTGGGCAGAAAGGGGGTCATGGACCTGAGAGTAGAAATTTCTCTACTCGACTACAACATGAGAATCCAAGTTGGAGAAACATGGGTTGTCTTACAGGGAGATAGACTTCTCACCGCATAATGTTACCTCGCTGAAGGTAATGAAGAGAGCTCGCCCAAGCTCAAGAAGGAAAACTGCATCTACCTCCTGAAAGGGAATGCTGACTACAGAATCCAAGCAGTTGGCAGAGGAGAGATGGTGTTCCTTAGCCCATAATTCCCTGAGAAAGGGATAGAAATTGGAGAGTTATTACCTCTTAAAATTAAATTGAAACTTGTTGATTCCCTTCAAGAGTACCTAAAAGTCTTCGCCTGGCAGCCTAGTGACCTTGAAGAAGTAGACTGAAAAATTGCTCAACACATGGTCGGGCTCAAACCAGTTGTCAAGCCAGTGAAACTGAAGAAACCCGAGTAAAATGAGGTCATAGCTTGAGAAGTCCAAGCTTTTCTTGATTTAGGAATTTTGAAAGAGGTGGTATACCCGGAATGGCTAGCCAACACAGTTGGTGTCCCAAAGAAAGAGGGGACATGGAGGATGTGTGTGGACTTCACCACACTGAACAAATTTTGCCAGAAGGACTCCTATCCACTTCCAAGTATTGATCAAATGTTGGACTCAACAACTGGGTATCAATGCTTGTGTTTCTTGGATGCATACAATGGATACCATCAAATCCGAATGGCAGTAGAAGTCATGGAAAAGACCTCGTTCATCATAGAGGTTGGGACCTATTGTTACACCAAAATGCTGTTCAGCCTGAAGAACGCATGAGTAGAATTCTAGCAAGCTATGCATATAGTGTTCAAAAACCAGCTCGGGAAGAACCTAGAGGTCTACGTGGATGATATAGTAATCATATCCAGGACCTTTAAAGATTTTATTGACGACATCAGGGAGACTTTCCAGACCCTGAAGGCTACCCACATGAAGCTCAACCCAGAAAAGTGCACATTCGAAGTTTCAACAGGTAAATCCCCAGGCTTCATGATCTCTGAAAGAGGCATTGATGCCAATCTGGACAAGATAAAAGCCCTGCTAGATATGGAACGCCCCAGGAACATCAAGGAGGTTTGGAGTCTAGCAGGAAAGATGGCAGCACTGGGGCGTTTCATCAGCAATATGGCAGACAAAGGATAAAAATTCTACGACGTAATAAAGAATCCAAAGTACTTCCAGTAAATTGAGGACTGCCAAACAATGTTCACCAAGCTGAAAGACCTCTTGGGACAACCTCGTCAACTTGTCTCACCAAGGTCAGGAGAAGAAATCTCTATGTATCTTACTGTAATAGAGAAAGCAGTCAGCTTAGTGCTATTGGGTCAAGATAACAATTCCCTGTTTATTATGTGAGTTGATTGCTTAGAGGTCCAAAAACTTGATATTCGGACATAGAAAAGTTCTTGTACCTCATTATAATTACCTCGAGGAAGTTAAAGCCACATTTTGAAGCTTACTCAATTAGAGTATTAACTAATCTACCACTAAAACAGGCTCTGGCTAAGGCTGAGCTGTCGAGTAGAACGATGATGTGGTCTCTCGAGCTTTTGGGATATCAAATTCAATTTGAGCCAAGGAAAGCAATCAAAGCTCAAGCTCTCTCAAACTTCGTAGAAGAATGCACAAGAGTTCCACTGGAGTTCACAGGCACCTGTGAAAGCAACATCTAGACATTGTATACAGATGGGTCTATGGAAAAAGAAAATTCAGGTGAGGGAATAGTACTAATCAGCCTTGAGGGAGTGAGAATCCCTTACTCTGTGGAGTACAACTTCCCAACATATAATGAATCCGAATATGAAGGTTTCTTAGCAGGTCTAAGACTTGTAAAAGCTCTCAAAGTGCAGAAATTGCACTTTAAAACTAATTCACAGGTCATAGCGAGCTAGGCCACTAGAGAATATGAAGCTAGGGAGGACAACATGATTAAATATCTCAAAAGAGTAAGGGATATCACAACCATGCTTGTGTATTTCCTTATTGAGCAAACACCCAGAGAACAAAGTGAAGGGCTAGATGCAGTGTCCAAAGTCTATCGAGAAATAGTCGGGACAAGTGTAGAGCTACTGGTGGAACAGTTGTACTTTCCAAGGATAAACCAAGACGAGAACCTGGTTATAGAGGATAAAGCAGGTTGGAGATATCCAATCTACAAGTTCCTCAAAGATGGCGACCTCCGACTATACCCAAAAGAAGCTCGTCAAGTGCGAAAATGGTCACCTCATGACTTCCTAATAGGAGATGATGAGGTATACAGGAGGTCATATACTTGGCCATTACTCAAATGTCTAAGTCAAAGAGAGGGACAATACGTTATTGAAGAGGTACATAGTGGGATATGTGGATCACATATAGGAGCAAAGATCGTGGCCAAGAAAATACTAAGAACAGGGCATTACTGGCCCTCAATGGTTTCAGACATTGAGAAGAATATACAGAAATGCACGAACTTCTAGTTGCACGGGAACAAATTGCATGTACCACCAACAAGGTATCACTCCATCAACGTATTAGTACTTTTTGATATTTGGGGTATTGACATTCTGGGACCCTTCTTGAAATTAGTGGGGGGTGTTCAATTCCTAATCGTTGTCGTGGAGTAGTTCACCAGATGGGTTGAAGTGGAGCTAATAGCAACCATCTGATCACCAAAAGTCCAGTCTTTTGTCTGGAGAAACATTGTGTGCAGGTTCGGAATTCCCCAGGCTATAATTTCAGACAATGGAAGACTGTTCATTGGTGACCCGTTCAAAACATTCTGGTAGAATTTGAACATGGAACAGAGGCTGACCCCTGTTGCTCACCCTCAGGCTAATGGGCTTGCTGAGGTCACAAACAGAACCATTCTAGAAAGACTCAAGAAAAGACCCACCGAGCTTGAGAAAGAGGGTCAAAGAACTACTTGGCCAGATGAAATCCGAAGCATTCTATTTGCATACAGGACGACACCTAGAAAGTATTGGGGAAGCACCATTCAATTTATGCTTTGGTGCAGAGGCAATGATACCGGTCGAGGTCGGCATGATATCGCTAAGACTGTTTGAATATAATTCAGTCTTAAACAAGAGGGAGAGAAGGGCAGACCTCTTCCTCCATGAAGAGGTCAGAAACAAAGCAATGGAAGCTGATAGAAGCTACAAAGGCAAGTAACAATTTTTTCAAAAGAGTGAAAACAAGGCATTCACAGTTAGAGAAATGCTCCTCAAAAGGTCAGATGTTGGCAAACAAGGCCAACTAACTAAGAGTCAAAATAGCTGGGAAGGACCCTATATAGTCCAGGAAGTTACAAAGGAGGGAGCCACAAGCTCGCTGATGTCAAGGGAAGACAACTCCTGAGACCTTGGAACATTTGCCACTTAAAGAAATTCTATGCCTAAAGCTACTCAAACTATTTGTAGACCTCATAGACTCATCAATTCAGCTAGACACTATCCTAATGGACCTTGTTGAAATGCAATGAGACCTCAGCAAATCACCTCGGTTTATTTTGAGCAAGACATGAATAAAAGATACGTTCTTCCTTTTAAAGCTGATCAAGTTTTCTCTTTGTGTTGTTTGTCTCAACTTCAAAGTGCCAGAAAGCAAAGACAGAATGCTTAGCAAATATGAATGCAAGTTATTTGAAAAACCAAAGCAGTCATAAAAGTAGAGGCCACAAACATACCTCTGAGATATCTAGTACAGTGGAAAAACTTAAAGGGTAAATATCCAGGGCATTGAAAGAGAAAGAACTGAAAGACCGTAGTTCTATTACAATGCACCCCCAGGTTTGCCTCTCTGCTGCCTCTGGATAAGGGGAACATCATCTTCTTCATCCCCATCAATTGGGACATTGATTGAGTCAGAATTGCTTGGAGGAACAATTCTTTCACCAGTTGTCTCTGCCCCAGCAACACTAGAAGGGCCTGCAAAATGGGAGCCAATGTGGTTAGATAAAAAGGCTACATTGGGGATGGACAAATGACCAGGAAAAGGTCAAGTACCTCTTCCAAAATAGGTATGCATGAGGCAAGGGTAAATTTCCTGAAATGAATCTACACTGCAAAACAAGGGAATACCTTCAGCAAATATCATTGCCTAGGGAGTGACATCCAGGAAGACTCTCTCTATGACCTCGACCTCCGGGGCTACCTTTACTAGCTCCTCTCCTTCTCAGCAGGACCCTCATCAGTTTGGCCAACATGAGCCAAGACCTCAACGTCAGTAATCTTCTCTTGAGAAGTTTGATTCAGATATTTAGATGCCAGGGAAGAGGAGTGAGCAACTGTTGATGATAAAGTGCAGCATCATATTTAGAGTTGGTTTCCACGTTCAGGGTAGGATTTCTTGAGGTTGTCAATCACCTCAATGTATAGCCCTATCATTTGAGGCTTCATCAAAGTTTCCACATACCCCTGAAAGGAAGGAACCCCCTCAAGCTTCTTCATAAAGAGGCTGTCATCTTCATCACAAAGGCCCTAGAACTCCTTCAGTTTGGCCTAAAGCTTTTCATCGTGCGCCTTTTACTTTGTGCCAGAGGCGATCAGCTCGGAAATCCTCTTGTGAGCCGTCTCTAGAACCTCAGACATGGCTTGGTAGTTGGCTCTAGCTTCATCAAAATCTTTTCTGCACTCGGAGAGGAGTCTGGCTGATTTATTAGAAGAGGCATAGGCCTCCCTAGCAAAAGTCACACGCGTAGGCGAGCCTTTTCATCCTGGAGCTCTGAAATAAGAGAGGCAAACTCTTTGTCCCCTTTTTCCTTCTCGACCTACCTCCTCAAGGGCCCCCCAAGGAGGATGTGTTTCTACAAAATTAAAAAAAAAAAAAAAGAGAAAAGAGGTTAATATCGAAATCAAAATGAGACAAGATCAATTGCAAAATTACATAAGGTAGCAGGAACTCATTGCAGTATGAAGGGAGGCTTCAAATCTATTAATCTCCTCATCTATCAGTTGTCAGCTGATCTCCTGGTCAATTGAAGGAGCACACTCCATCAGAAAGGATCGGGAGTCGGGTAATTGGAGTAAGTAGTCAGAGGCCTCCATGGCCAGATCAGGGACAAATCTTGCCACCTCCTCAATAGAATGAGTGTCCAGGGAAGTAACCACAACCTCTTAAAAACGTTTGCGACCTCCTCTGTGGCGCAATCTAGAAATGCAGGTTTTGACTCCGAGGTCACGGGAGCCTTCCCCTTAGCAGCTGAGCTTGGAGGAATATTCTTAGCTACTCGGAATTAGGGTGAAGATCATGGGACCTTGATGGATCTTTTAGATGCCTTCATCCCAACAGCCACTGAGCTTCGTTCAGAGGCACCCGAGTCTTCTCAGAGACAACCTATCCTCCCTGCCCTGGGGAACTTGAATGTTGACAGTAGGGGTTGTAGCAGAAGAGGCACTAGTAGCGCCCCGAGCTCCACCAGAAGGAGCTTGAGAAGGTGCAGAATCAAAGATCGAAGAAGTGGTCCTCATTCCTGCCAAGACAAAGAAAAAGAAGAACTATTAGTATGCAATCATGAGCAGATAAAAGCAAACATCAATTAAAGACAGAAAAGCTGCCTACCAGAAAGGGATATCAACAGAGTTGCCCTAATCGAGGGGAGGTCGAGCTCTGAAGCTCAGCAGGATGAAGGAAAGTTTTATTCCAAGTTGGGATAGTACGCCCTACCTTGACTCTATGAAACCTTTCAAGATCAATTAGGAAATCGCTATGATCGGTTTGGCTGCTGGTCAGGTCTGGGAGCTCGTTGAAAAATGAACAGTTCAGGTTCCATTCCGGGTTGTGCTCTAACCGGACTAAATGGTTTGGAAGACGAGCAAAGAAGAAAAGGTCTTTCCATTGCCCTATTGAGGACTAAAAAGGGCCAACTAGCTTGTATCTGGGTTTGAACTGGTGATATCCCTTGGAAGATTTAGAGGCCAAGGAGACACTTAGCTTAAAAAAGGTCCGAAAGAGCTCTAGAGAAACTGGAACTCTATAAAGATGGTAGGTCGCTATGAAAGCGACTACCATTTGAAATGAATTTGGAACAAGTTGAGCTAAGGGAAAACCCTAGAAGTGGGCAGCACCAAGAAATAGTGGATGAAAGAACGGAAGGAGGATGCCTCCCCTGAGGCGAGAAAGATAGAGGACTGTGAGTCCATCTCGTCTACTATAAGGGTGCTCGTCCTCTCGGGCAATGACAGTTTCATCTTTCCCCAGCCCCAAATCCCCACTAATGTTAAAAATATCAGAAAGGCTAAGAACAGAAGGCATAGAATGATCTTCTATTTCTGCGAGCTAATAGAATGGACTTTGATAGAAACCGGGGGTAAATAGAAAACCCCATTCTCCAAACCAATAGAAGAATGGGAAGGAGCTATTTCTCCAAGATGGAGGGAAGGAGTGTTAGATGTAGAAGCCGCTGAAGTCGACATCTTGGTTTACTGGTAAAAACTCAAAAATATGAAATTTTTCAAAGGAAAAGAGAAGAAAACTCACTCAGTAAAGTCCCAGAAGGTGAAAAGAGAAGTTGCCTTGAATAATCGGATGCTCAAGCAGAAGGAAGAAAAAGAAATTTAAGGCAGAAAGCTCTGAAAGTTCAAACAAGCTATGAGAAAGTTTAGGTAAATCCTAAAAATTCTAAGATTCCTAATTTATATGGAATAAGGAGTCCCTCGGGTTGCAGAATAAATGTGTTCCATATAAGCTGGGGAAGATTCTTGTAAATTTAGTTGGGGATATAGATCTGAATAATGGATTGTGAAATGTGTGACAAGATTCTTGCTAAAATTAATAGCCTAGACAGAAGCATAAAAGATTGTAAACAAGAACAAAGAAATTGGGGGTTTAGATCAATTTATCTTATTCTAAGCTTACCGACACAGTCGGAAGACAGAACCTGAAGGTTCCTTGTTGTTCAGAAACTTGCAAAACAAGAAACGAAAAAGAGCCTAATTCAATTTTTCCTTCTAATCAAACTTCAATGCAAGTAGTTAGAAGACGAAAATTAAAATCAAACGAAAAACGAATTTTTGAAGTAGTTGAAAATCGAATTAGCCGAAAAGTGGCAACTTTTAATTCCTCAAGAAAACTGTCGAAAACAACTAGCAGAAACAATTCTTAAAGCAAAACAAACCCTAACCCTAATCGGAAACGAAAAGTAAAGAAATTGCTAAAATACCCCTAGAAAACAGTAAATTACAAAATTATCTCTTAAAACTATAACATTACGACAATGCCACTGAAAATTGAAAATTGCCCAAAACTCCATCCAAACGATCCCGGATGGCCAAAAAATGCCTTGCATCATAGCATAGCAGTGACTTTGGTTCGTTGGGCCGTTCCGGATCACCTGGTCAGATTTGAGCCCAATCCGAGCTCATTTCAGTCGTCTCGAGAATCGTGGCTAGCATCAATTCGGTGTTTCAAACAGTTCACGCCCTCTTCTTCAAATGTTCTGAACGTCGTGGAGCTAATTGTGGAACCGAAACTTGTTGAACCGACACCTGTCCCGCATCTGAACCACTTCGATTAGGAACCAGCTTTGCGTCACTTACCTATTGAAACATCCTCAATAATTCAAGAAAAATTAAGATAGAAGCCAAGTTAGAAATGAACGATAAAGAAAAAATTATTAGAGTAACACCCATGCAATATAATCCAGAAGATCAGGAAGAATTTAAAATTCAGATGCAAGAACTCATTAATCAGAAAATGATAAGAGCTAGTAAATCTCCTCATAGCTTGCCAGCTTTTATGGTTAGAAACCAAGCAGAAATAGTGAGAAATAAAGCTAGAATGGTAATTAACTATAAAAAGCTAAATGATAATACTATATTTGATGGATA
>JAOXNR010052285.1:0-17062 GCA_028571225.1 Parsonsia alboflavescens | reverse complement strand
TAAAATTCGTTCTCCATAGTGTCTCAAGAATATTGTCGTTTTGTTCTTGATTCGCCCTTTCCTGCGATAACACTTTCACGTGAAGTTGTTAGCAGTTAAAGGTTCTATAATTTTCCCCACCATATTTTTCCGTCTTGCGTCAACAAAAATACCCAAACACTTTTTAAGGTTGGGGGAAAGAATAGAGGGAAATCTTAATGGCCAACCCAAATAATGGAATTCTTCTCATCAATCAAATTTGAAATCAAGATGCAGTTCTTCTAATTGTACAAAAAGAATTTTTACCAAATACAAACTCAATCTCAGAACTTGGATGGAGTACTTTTAAATTTTGGATTCAAGAGATTTCAGCTCGGGAAGCTCGTACTCACCGCCATACAAGATTATCTGAAATTGGGAAGTGAATCGTCTTGCGATCGATGAGAAATCTAACTTTTACTATCCTTTCTACATCTCCCCTGATATGTTTTTCTTCTTGGATGTTTTTGGTGATTGGATATATATATATTTTCACCGATTATGTAATTTTTATCTTCGTCTTCTCCTTCACCCTTCTCCACCTTTCTTCAGAGTGCTTCAATTCTTGTAGTGGTTAACGATCTTCACCTCTCTTCACATGTTTTAGTCCATGTAGTGGTTTTAGTTGTGGTGAGTTGCAAAACATTCGATCCATGTATTGGTGGTTGTGAGTAGAAGTACTGGAGAATCACCGTCGGAAGGTGGTGATGGCTTATTAAGTAAATTAGGGTTTGCAATGTTGATTTGTGCATTGGAGGACGTTTATGTAAATTCATTATCAATAGTAAGGGTGGTGAAATCTTTTTCAGATTTTTTTAAAAACTGAATACACTTGAATCAAAATGAATTTTTAATTTTAAAAAGTTAAGAAATAAATGTTTAAAAATTTAAGTCTAAAAATTAAACTTTTGAACCCTGTCCAAATGCAGCTAATATGACCTTGGAGTCTTTGGATTTCATATCTACTTGAATTTTACATCCCGATATCCATTGGCTAGGGTGAAGAAAGTCTACTGTAAGTGGGAACGACTGCTATCATTCTTCAAAGATTACATTTGATATTTTGCTCTCAATGGATGAAACTACCCCTATAAAATGGGGTTCCGTCAAAGCTTAACACCCAGTACCCACCCGAGTTTTGTGTTTTCTTTTCTTTTTCTACACCATCTGTCTCTACATCTCACTCTATCACTTTCGGAACTCGGGAAGAGAGTGAGATCTGAAATTCAAGCCCAAAAGCATAACACGGTAGAGTTCAAAAGATTTCCCTCGCAAGCTCTGAAAAAAACCATGAACTAAAAGCCTAGTGAATATTAGGTGCACTCTATTTTAAAATACATTTTAAGAAAATAATCAAACAAAAACATTTTTAGAATATAATAAATCAAAATAATGAACAATTATTCAAATCAGAAAACTTTCAGAATCATAAATCAGAACAATGACCAATTATCAAAATCAGAAAACTTTCACAAAACAAAATATCTTAAATCTTGCTCAAGTAAATGTATAGACTTATTGGTCAAATAACTGATTTCAGGCCTAGCTATTTATTCTGCTAGGATGGTCAGAAAGATAAAAAATGGTGATTTTTTTGACCATGCTCAATGGGTTCAGACAGAATAAACGGAACATGTTCTCCCAACAGACTGACATGTAACTCGAGCCTTAAACTAAAACATATTCTTTCAAATTAATTATTTCGTGTACAAATTCCTTTGAAAACCTTTAGAAAAAAATTGCAAAAATATTTGAAATCTTAAAAAAAATAACAATTCAATAAAAACAGTTAAAAAAGGATTAAAGTAAAATCATGTATTTATGAAATTTTATATAATATAAGTATTTATTTCAGAACGAAGAGTAACCTAATAGTCACCTTGTCAATTCCCAAAATCCATATAAATCTCAATCAAATAAAAAATAAACCCCTAATTACAAAAAGAATATCAAGATCAAATATTTAATATAATTATTGATAAATAATCTTATCCCTGCGGTGCAATTTTGACATATATAATACATTGTCTCTCAGGATTCTTTTAAGGGTTGTCTCTGTGTTCTTCTCTAAATAAAACAAAACAGATTTTTGAAACCCTAAAGATTATAATTACCTATTTATACCATTAAGGATTTCAAATAGCTAGTGACCCACATAAGACTTAAACCAATTGGATAAAAAAATGACCTTATTAATTTGAACTTAAAAATCAAGCTCACCATCTTGGGGTAGGGTATCACACACCCCCTTCTTTTAGGTGCATGTTCCCTATTTTTTGCATTTATCTTTTCTAATACTTTATTAAATTCCCCAAATGAGAAGAGGAAAAAAAAAAGGAAGACAAATTCACAATGTGGGGAACATTCCTTTCGAACTTCTTTCGTTATTGCGCGTGAACAAGATAAATAATGAGCAAGAGTAGGGAGAGGGGAGGGTGAATGACAACGAGAATGGAAGATGAAATCTAGAGTTTTGAATCTATGAATAATAATAGTAAAAATTGTGTGGGGTAGTCACTTTTGGATGACCAATTTAAATTTTGGTCACTCTTTTAATTTTTCAAAATGTAATCACTTTTGAAAGTGAAATTACTCACATATCCTTGGATGAAAAAACAAATCTTTCTTTTTTTTTCATGCTCAAAACTCTCCTCCCAATCTCTCTCCTCTCGCAACGCTGCTTGTCATTGATAAAATACCGATCAGTTTGGTTGTTGGGTCATCGCCTATTGAGTGTGTAGAAGACGAGTTCGATACTAGTACTGTACCTGTCGTGGGGTCATGGAAGTAGAGTTCCAAAACAAGTGTGTTCCTGATGCTTCATTATTCTTATTCGTTTTTTTTTAAAAAAAAAAAAATCTATTCTTTCGGCATCAAATCTTTAGAAAGGTTGAAGCCTCATGGAGCAAGGGTTCGTTTTCATCTTGAAAAATGAATGAGTATCTTTATTTTTGTGTTTTGAGATAAGTTAACAATTCAGGGTTTGAAAAGATTTCACCTTTTTTGTTTTTCTTGGTTTATAGCCTTCACAATCCTTGTTTTGGCCACTATTCATGTTTGTTTTAATTTTTTTTAAAATATGATTTTCTTCTCTTTTCTTTACAAAGATTGAATTTCCATGGAGAAAAAAGTTGTGTATGAGTTGTTTGCGAGTTATCTATGTACTTGGAAAGTTATATGGGTTGTTTTCGATATGGTTTCTTTGTCTTTTGAAGTATACTGTATTAAACAATTGTTCCTTACTGTATGAGTTGTTTGCAAAATTGGTATGGGTTGTTATTTATAAGTATTACAGGTTGTTTGAAATATGGTTTGAGTTGTTTTAAACTTTATGGGTTGTGTTGGAAGTTTGTTTTTGTTAATGGTATGGACATTTTCATACAATTTTAAAGCTATATGGGTTATTTATATGCCTTATGAGTCGTTTTTCCTACTGTGCGGATTGTTATTTATAAGTGTTATGAGTTGTTTGAAAGGTATTATCAGTTATTTGTAAGTTTTATGGATTGTAATGCTAGCTTGTTTTGGTTCATGGTAGGGGTATTTTCCTATAATTTGAAAAGTTATATGGATTGTCTATAAGACTTATGAGTTATTTTTCCTACTGTACGAATTGTTGCTTATAAGTGTTATGGGTTGTTTAAAAGGTGGTATGGATTGTACTGGTAGTTTGTTTTTGTACAATTTATGTATGGACCAGGCTGTATGGGTTGTTTCAAAGCTGTATGGATGGATTTTTTTTTTATTGCAAAGCTATATAGATTGTTTAGTTCAATGTTTGCTAGTTGCAGTCTTGTTTTAATCTTAGGTCTTAAAACATGGTTCAACTATATTTGATGTTTGGCCGGAAATGGGATTGGTTAAGTTATATTTGACTTTTGATAAGAAATGGGATGATGGTACTTACAAAGGCAGTTGCAATATCCTAGTCAAGTGTATAACATCCCGGCCATTATTGAATAAAGATTCTTTTTACATGTATTTTTATTCACTTCATGTAATTGTAAAATAGACCTTTAGATTAAACATAATGTATGAAATACTCGATTTTGATGTATAAAATAATCTTTTTGAGATAGTATTAGTTGTCTCTTAACTTATTTGGTACATGTATTTTTATTTATTTCATATGATTATAAAATAGAACTTTAGATTAAATATAATGAATAAAATATTCGAGTTTGATGTATAAAATAATCTTTTAGAGATTGCATATCCAGTATGATCACAACTAGTATGATACATAACTAATTGACATGACATACACAACCTTGACAAAGTATCAAAACAACTCATATATTAAGAGAAAACAAGTTATATATGTAGGAAAAACAACTAATACAAGTAGTAACATAATCTGTATGATACATAACTAACTGAGATGACATACAGGAAATAATTCGTACAAGACAAGAAACAATTCAGATGATATATAACTATGATGGAAGACATAGAGAACCCGCACATAGTCTCAAAACAATTCATACAAGCCGGGAAACAATCTGGACTTCAATTCACGTTACAGATTTAAGGAAAGATTGGATCTTTTACTGAAATTCGTTATAAAGATTTGTTACGACGCACAAGAAAACACATGTCACCCTTAAAGCTTTAGCCTTTAAACAAAAGATCGAACCTTTACACTTAAAAAATGTGTAGAGCCATAAAACATGTTCCCTTTCTTAGTTTATACCATTAATTTTTGTTTTTGAGTAAAATGCGAAGGACCAGTTGAATCCAGATGCTTGTTGCAGTTGAATTTGAAACAATGCTAAGATGGTGGGGAAGTGACACAGGCGGACATGGCGGGTTGAGGAATAAGAAATTTTGGAAGAAATCTAATAATAGGAACTCAAGAGAAATCTCAACTTTTAGTTCGGATGAACAGTAAATAAGATGAACAGTAAAAAGGAGAATAGTAAACTGATGAACAGTGGTGGTGAATAGTACGTCGGAACAATGATGGTGAACAGTACCCTCGATGAACAGTGCGATGGCAACAATTTTGGAAACTCAAACTTTGGATAACCCGTCAAAGTTTGAGGCTTTTCGTCAATCTAACTTCTGAACTCATCAGAGGTCAAGACAACGAAAAAAATTGGGTTCTTCCCCTATAATCAAATTTCAATCTAAAGTAGTTAAAGGACGAAGAAAGAAAGAACTAAACCTTGAGTTTATAAGGAAAGAGATAAAACTCTGAAATATTATTTATAGCAGATTGCATCCTAACTCTTAGGCATTCATCCATATTTATAGTACTAGAAGTTCTATGTTCCTAATCAGACTAGGAAATAGAAACCAAGTAAATTACTAATAACTACGTGTATTCCTAATCCGACTAGGAAATAAAAATCAAGAAGAAAATAATAAAAAATAAATAAAATTATTAAACAATCTTGATCTTATTCTCCTCCACTTCAACCTTCCTTGACCAACCTATCTTGATTCTTTTGGGGGGAGACATTTTAATCGTTCTGAAAAAAGTAAAATGGTTGTTGGAAGCGGCTCTGGCTCGTCTATCGGCCCTGCGTCAGACTCCCCCTCTTGAAGAGAGCTTGTCCTCGAGCTCGGGTTGTCAGCATGGAAACAGGAGAGATGTTGCACACTGAATAGGTCGGAAATGCTGTAGTCTACGGGTAACTCGAGTCTGTAAGCATTTCAACCCAATTTCTCTAGAACCTGACAAGGACCAATCTTCCTGTCCTTGAGTTTGTGAAATTCCCTCGAAGGAAATCTTTCCTTAGTGAGCGACACCCAAACCAAATCACCTACCTCGAACTGAACATCCTGTCGAGTTCGATCAGCATATTCCTTGTATGCTGCATATGATCCCTCCAAGTTAGCTTTAACAGTTGCATGGACCGACTATAAATCTGCCAATCGTTCTTCCACCTTCTTAGGAGCTGATCCATCAGTAGGTATAGTAAGATCAATGGGGCTCCTCGAATTTCGGCCATAGACAATCTGGAACGGAGAAAATTTCTTAGATCAATTCACCGAACAATTAAACTCGAATTCGATCTTGGGTAGAATAGAATCCCAAGCACCAAAAGATTTAACTTGTGCTCTCAACATATTGCCCGAAGTTCGATTTACCGTCTCCGTTTGGCCATCTGTGCATGGGTGATACGGGCTACTAAACATCAACTCAATCCCAAGCTTCTTCCATAGTTCTCGCCAGAAATGACTCATAAACTTGATATCTCGATCGGACACAATGCTCTGAGGGAGACCAAATCGCCGAAATCTCCATGAAATATAAATCGGCAATCTTACTAGCATCCATGGTTGTTTTGTAGGCTATGAACACAACCATCTTGCTAAACCGATCAACGACCACCATGATGCTATCAAATCCACGTTGAGTCCTCGGCAAACCCACCACAAAATCCGTAGAAATGTCACTCCATGGTTCCGTCGGAATTGGAAGTGGCATATATAATCCTTGATTGCTATTGCCTCCCTTTGGTACCTGGCAAATCTAGCATCTCTTGACATATGCTTGAGCGCTCCACTCAAACCCAGGCCAATAGAACCTTTCCTTGATCAGTTTAGCAGTCTTCTCCTTACCAAAATGACCTTGTGCATGTATTTCTTGCACAATCAGCAATCTCATAGATGTATCAAGAATGCATAGACAATTACCTCAGAAGAGAAATCCATCATGAAGTATATAATCAAATCGAATTTGTTGCTCCACCTCGAGCACAATACTTCCGAAATAATCATCATCTCTTAAGTCATCTCGCACATTTTCAAACCCCAAAGCTTCAACTTTCATCACATTGAGTAATGACCGTCTTCTACTTAAAGCATCAGCAACCTTATTCATGACCCCAGACTTATGCTTCAGACTGAAAGTAAACTCTTGTAGTAAGGAAACCCATTTTGCATGTCTAGCATTAAGTTTGTGCTGGCCTTGAATTAACTTCAGAGCTTGGTGATCTGAGTACAACACAAACTCCCTCTGAATGAGGTAGTGCCTCCAATATTGTATTGCTCTTACAATGGCTTACAATTCTGTGTCATAAACTAAGTAGTTGAGTTTTGCTCCTTCCAACTTTTCCCCAAAATACACCACTGGTCTGCTTCTTGACTCAAGACGGCTCCAATTCCCACCTTTGACACATCACAATCTACCTCAAAAACCTTCTCAAAGTCAAGTAATGCTAAAACCGGGGCACTCGTCAAAAACTCCTTGATAGTGTCGAATGCAATCTGTGCTGCTTCAGTCCATTTGAACTCCTTTGCATTGTAAAGATCAGTTAATGGCGCCATAATCTCGTTGAACCCTTTGAAAAAACGATGGTAAAAGCTTGCCAATCCATGGAAAGATTGGACTTCTATGACACTTCTCGGGACGGGCCATTCTTGGACAGCCTTAACCTTGGCTTCGTCAGGTAGGATTCCTTCCGCTGAGATAACATACCCTAGAAAAACCAGCTCGTCCATCATCCAGTTACATTTCTTCCGATTAGCAAACAGGCTATGTTCACGTAATGTGGTCAAAACCAACCGATGATGCTGTAGATGTTCTTCCTCTGTTCTTCTATATACTAGAATATTATCAAAATAAACCACAACAAACTTATTCAAATAAGGCCTGAGTACCTGGTTCATCACCCTCAGGAATGTGCTCGGTGCATTGGATAGGCCAAATGGCATGACTACCTATTCAAATAGCCCCTCCTTCGTTTTAAATGCACTCTTCCACTCGTCTCCGAGTTTGATTCGAAGCTGATGATAACCTCTTTTTAGATCAATTTTCGAAAAGAGTACCGCTCCACTCAATTGGTCCAGCATGTCATCCAATCGGGGAATCGGAAACCTATATTTTACTGTGATTCAGTTGATAGCCCTACTATCCACACACATTCGTCAGCTACCATCCTTCTTCGGCACTAACATGGTCGGCACTACACACGGGCTGATACTTTCATGAATGTATCCTTTTTCCAGCAGCTCAATTACTTGGCGCTTCAACTCTTCATGTTGCTGTGGAGATAGTCTATAATGGGGTTTGTTCGGAAGAATCGATCCTAGAATCAAGTCAAATTGGTGTTGAATATCACTCATCGGAGGCAACCCAGGTGGCAAGTCATCCGGAAGCATATCGCTGAACTCTTGAAGAACTTCCCTCACCTTTTCTGGCACTTCCGAATTATTTGCATCTCCATCTACAACCTCCAGTGTTGTGGACAGTAGTGCAAAGCATACCTCAGCCTCATTCACCTCTTCTTCAAACTCCTTCCTTGGAACACAAATAATTATCTTCCTCTCTTCCGCTAGACTCTCCCTCATGGGCTGCAATACCACTTTCTTTGGCCCATTATTGATAGTGTAGCAGTGCTATAGCCGTCATACGTCACTCGGTTATCATACTGCCAAGGTCTGCCCAACAACAAATGCATAGCGTCCATGGGAACTACGTCACAATAGATAACAGTCGAGTATTGGGGTCCAAAAGAGAATTCAACTTGGCCACCTCTTCCCCACACTAACATCCGTCTCCTTGTTTAACCATCCTAACTTGAACGGTTCAGGATGTGGTTCGGTTTTGAGTTGCAACTTTTGAACCGCCTCTTGTGAAATCACATTCTCGCAGCTACCCTTGTCAATAATCACCTTGCAGGCCTTGTTTCCTATGGTGCATCGGGTGGTGAATATATATTCCTCCACTTCCAATCCACATTTGTCTTAGGAGTAAGGCAAACCCTCCTAAGCACCAAACTTTCCTCCCTCACATCTTCTAGGGAAAATACACAACCCTCATTGATATCATCCGGTTCAAATTCAACTTCACAATCATTTTCACAATCTACATCATCTTGTATCAACAGCTGAGACCTGACCTTTGGACACTCATTCGCATAATGACCTTTTTGCTGACATCTATGACAAGTAATATTTGCCTTACTTGAAGTAGGTCTATTTGGAATATTACCTGTTCCTTGATTCAGCTGACCAACACTTCGATTCGGTGATGACTGCACATATGGACCTCCCGTTCGTGCCAATGGAGTGTTGCTGGTTGATGCAATTCATGACTAAGAGGAAGGAATAGGTCCCCTTCCGAATGCTGCACTTTTATTATTGTTTCGGGCCAAACTCTTTTCTAAAACTTTCGCCTACGTCTGAACGTCTGTCACCGTGTTGAATGTATGCACCTGCAAAGCGTCCTGAATTGCCGGCTTAAGGCCATGCAAATATCTGGCCACCAATTGTTTTGGAGTCTCCCGTAATTGATTCCACCCCACCATGCGATAAAATTCCAAAGTATATTCCTCCATGTTCTGAGATCCCTGCACCAAACTTTGCAAGTTTTAAAACAAAGTTTGCCGATAGTTGTAGGGCAGAAACTCCTTCTGCATCTCCCTTTTCAGTTCATCCCGATCATCCAAAACAAGGAGTCCTTCCAAGTATCGTTAGTAACGGAAAGATTGCCACTATGCCGCTGCCCTGTCCTTGAATCGAATAGCAACTAGAGAAACCTTCTTATCAACGGGAACTTCCTTCAGCAAAAACATCTCATCCACCGAACTCATCCAATCCAAAAACTCTTCGGGCGACAAACTACAGAAAAATACGGGAATCTCCAATTTGAATCCCATATCCCAATCCGAAGCAACTGGCTCATGATCTATCTCTCTTGGCTAGTAATTTCTTCGTCTCACAACCCTTGGTAGTCCCCTTGGAATCAATTCTCTGGGTGGCGACTCAAGCTCCTCTTCACTGTTGTCATCCTCTCCTTCCTGTCCGCCGGCTAGCTCAGGTTGAATGGTTGGTTCAGGCTGAACAGCTGGTTGTTGGACAGCCAATCGTTGCACCATTGTTGATAGGGTTTGCATCTGCCTCTCCCTGCTCTTGCATTCCAACTGCATCTCACGCTTCCGTTCTGCCCGATCTAGTTGCATGGTTACGATTAAGGTAGTTTTTGTTCAAGGTTACCTCCAGACATCGTAGATCTCTACTTTGATACCAATTGAAGCAGGTGGACGTCTCAGGTTGAGGAATAAGAAATTCTGGAAGAAATTTAATAACAGGAACTCAAGAGAAATCGTAACTTTTAGTTCGGATGAATAGTGTGGTGAACAGTACACCGGAACAGTACCCCCGATGAACAGTGCGATGGCAACAATTTTGGAAACTCAAACTTTGGATAACCCGTCAAAGTTTGAGGCTTTTCGTTAATTTAACTTCTGAACTCGTCAGAGGTCAAGACAATGAAAAAAATTGGGTTCTTCCCCTATAATCAAACTTCAATCTAAAGTAGATAAAGGAAGAAGAAAGAAAGAACATAACTTTGAGTTCACAATGAAAGAGATAAAATTCTGAAATATTATTGATAGCAGATTGCATCCTAACTCTTAGACATTTATCCTTATTTATAATGTTAGAAGTTCTATGTTCCTAATTAGATTAGGAAATGGAAACCACGTAAACTACTAATAACTAAGTGTATTCCTAATCCGACTAGGAAATAAAAATCAAGAAGAAAATAATAAAAAAAAATAAAATTATTAAACAATCTTGATTTTATTCTCCGCCTCTTCAACCTTCCTTGACCAGCCTATCTTGATTCTTTTGGGGGAAGACATTTCAATCGTTCTGACCGACGTAAAATGGTTATTGGAAGCTGCTCTGGCCCTGACTCGTCTACCAGCCTTGGGTTAGGAAGTTAAGGATTTTTTTTTTTGAGAAAGTAATGTGGGACGATTCATATTCCACTGTAAACAAGCAACCTATATCTTTGGTAAACCAACAATCCGTACCTTTGTTTTATATACGGGTTGTTTTGTACATTTTCGCCTATTTCAATTGTAAATTGATCCAAAAAATACTGTTTTAGCTAAAAATTATGCAACTTAAAATAGTAGTCAAATTTTAAAATTTTTATCTCATTTGGCACTATAATGGAACCGTTCCTAAATTGTAATTTCTTTAATTATAAGGGTATATGGGTAACTTGACAAAAAAATATTTTAAGGATTGGAATTTTAAACTTTGAACACATTTTTTTTTTAAAAAAATCCTGACAATAATGGTCTTGATGAATTTTGAACCATTGAAAAGCTTTTGAAGTGCCTTTCAAAAACTTAATCCAGATCCATTTTTCAAGAAATTTAAAAATGAGGGTTGTCGAAGGGATCCATTTCTTTAAAATTGCACTATTTTCTGGATGAGTAGGCCCATTCCTTCTCCGAGCCTCCATCCCATTAATTCTCTGAAAGTAGAATCGTCTGCAAATAGGCCTATATTTTTCATTTTTATAACTCGTTCTTCTCCATCCTGTTCAGTACGCTCTCTTGCCCTCTGTCGATTGGAAGAAAGGTACCATCAATTTATGCTTTATTATTAACTTGCCATTTTTTATTTTTTACTTTATTTCAGTTGCTAATCATTTGTTGAGATGAAGTTGTGATCTATATTGTGTTTTACATGTGCCCTTTGTTTGGTTTCGAAATGGAACAGGTTCTGATTTGATTTTGGAACTTGTTGTGTTTGATCCGATGGATGGATGAAGCGAGATTTTTTTTTTCTTCTCCTTTCTTTTCTTTTGTTAGTGGGGGAATGGTCCTTAGGCAGTTGAGTAAGTGTTCGCAATGGTATTTGCCTCTAAATAACATCTCAGAAAATTCTTTATTGTTTCATTCTTTGTTATTCATTGGTCGTAGTGCTTTTAATTGCTAGATGGTTGTGATATGAGGATGGGAACACTTCCTATATAAGGAGCTTTCTTAAACTTGTAGAGTCAAAACCTCGGGTCTGATCGGGGTTATGAATCTGGGAGACTTTGACTGGTTGTGGAGCAAGGCAATGTTTGTCTTCTTTTAGTGCAAGCATCCTTAACCATGCTTTTAGGCATTGAAACAGTTCATCACTGTGGTGTAACCGTTTCCGTTGTGATTTCTATGTGAATATCCAAATGATGGTTTATTGGCTTCGTCTTTTAATTTTGGGGTTGCATGCTTTTTGCCGCTATGAAGTCCAAACGGAATGCATTCACAAGTTTCTGCAATAACCAATTGATTTTATAAATGTTAATGAGCAATTTTGTTATTCATTAAAACAATGCCAATGATTTCTTTTACTGGTGTCTATTAGATCGTTGTCTTCTGCTTGCTTACTCTCAGCAGTTTGAAATTTGTTCCAGAAACATTTGTTAACATGTATGAAGATTTTTATTTCTTTATTTATTTATCTAAAGCATATCTTTTAGAAATGATAGGAGTTGAGTTGAGAGATGGTTATTGCATCATATATAATTGTTTTAGGCTAATGAAAATAGTCTATGCATCTTTCAGTCTTGTTATGTTATGGTCTTGAGTGGACACTCTAGTTATCAATTAGGTGTTTCAATTTTGTGATGGGTGATTAAAGGTTCTGATGTAGGATAAGAGAAGTTGAACAAGGAAATATGGCTCTCACCGAATCATCTCGCGATGAGAATGTCTACATGGCAAAGTTAGCTGAGCAGGCTGAGAGGTACGAGGAAATGGTTGAATACATGGAAAATGTTGCCAAGGGAGCAGGTGCTGAAGAACTTACTGTGGAAGAGAGAAATCTGCTCTCTGTTGCTTACAAAAATGTTATTGGGGCTAGGAGAGCTTCCTGGCGAATCATCTCCTCGATTGAGCAAAAGGAAGAGAGCCGTGGAAATGAAGACCATGCAGCAGTTATTAAGGATTATAGGGGAAAAATTGAGGCTGAGCTCACCAAAATATGTGATGGGATATTGCAAATGCTTGACACGCATCTTATACTCTCAGCCAATACTGCAGAGTCAAAAGTGTTTTATCTGAAGATGAAAGGTGACTACCATAGATACTTAGCTGAGTTCAAGACTGGAGCTGAGAGAAAGGAAGCTGCAGAGAACACATTAGTTGCTTACCAAGCTGCTCAGGTTGGTTCTTAGTACACCCATTATTAACTCTCTGGTTTTTTTTAGAAGTTGCTTTCTTCAATAAATATTTAGGTTTTTTCGTTTGGTATTTATTTCTCATGTTGCCTTTTTCCTAGGATCTTGCCCTGGCTGAGCTGCCTCCCACACACCCAATAAGACTTGGTCTTGCACTTAACTTTTCTGTCTTCTATTATGAGATACTGAACTCCCCTGATCGTGCTTGTGCTCTTGCAAAACAGGTTAGTCTACAGTTATTGCCTTTACGTGTTCCTTGTCTATGTGCATAGTTATTGTTTGATTATTTCGCTAATTCTTCTTTCAACTCTTTTGAGCTATTTTGTGGGCAAGTACAGGGATAAATGTTGAACTTGTATTTCCTATTATCTTTCATAAGCATTGGCTAATAGAAAAGATTGGTACTACTGGTTGTTGATGTATACTATTTAATAATGAAAACTTGATGTAGCGGTGGCTGAGTTTTTACCATGTGAGGGAGAATTGAATGTTTTATAACTGTGATTTGATATGTAAATTCTACATGTTATGCTTCACGTTGAAAAGAAATAAAAAACTGTCTGAACTTTTTGAACTGTAGAACTGAAATTTGCTGTGAATATTTATCCATTTCCTTTTTTGTTAATAATTCTTCAGTTGGAGCAGACTATGCTTGTTCATATGTTTCTTTTTCCATGTTCGTAAATTGTAATTGGTCTTGCTTTTCCAGTAGAACTTTATAGTGAGATGTAAATGACTGTAATTTATAATCATTATTACGTCGTCTTTTAAATTAAATCATGTTGCTTTTTGATCAGTGAATGTTTAATTAGTTTTTCCCAGTAGTACTGTTCTTTTCCTGGTTGTTTTGTTGGTCGTCAACTGCCTATGAAACTCTTGATGAGCAGGACATGAAATTTGAGAATTAGCTGTGTATTAGATTTATTTACATGGTGACTTCTTCTGCTAATTGATTTAAAACATTTCAAAATACCTTTCTTAGTTTAGCTGAAAACTTTTATTGGCTATAGGCTTTCGACGAAGCCATATCTGAGCTGGATACTTTGGGTGAAGAATCCTACGAAGACAGCACTCTGATCATGCAACTTCTCCGTGACAATCTGACTTTGTGGACTTCAGATGTCCCTGTATAGTCCTTTGAGCTTATTCTCTCCCTACCTTCCCCACAATCTTGATCCACATATTAAGTCACATAGATTGATTGGGTTTCATTATCCATGTCTTAAACATCTTTGGTATTCTGCTTTCAGGAGGATGCTGGAGCTGAGATCAAGGAGAGGCTGGGGATGGTCTGAAGTGATTTACGTAATTCTGCCAGAGATTCCATAAGTTGACTAGGTTTAGGATATAGTTTCTTTCGTTAGTCTCTTTGTGCTGGCTGTGTTGAATTCTTTGGATTATACTATCTAGAATCATGTATAGAATCATACGATATATGGTATCAATGTATGCTATGTTTTACTTTCCGGTAGTCATTACTCCTTTCAATACATCCATTATAGTTGTAGCAAGGATTGTATCATTAATAGTGTCTTTGCAATGGTCTATTGCGTACTTTATAAGTATTTTCACTCACATTTTTTCTGTTACTATACAAGCATCAAGATTTTGTTGTTTGATGGGGATAATGTATCTTTGCTTGTTATTCTTGTGAGGAGATATGGTCACGGTTGAAAGCCGAATTGGTTACTCTGCATATCTTTTGAGCTTGATTAAGAAAGATGTGTTTTGGGAGATGGATTTTTCCATTGATCACCAGTGGTTGTCAAATAGTATTACTACGTGTGTTTCAAATTTCTGTAATCTCTCGCTTCGTGGATTTGTTTTTCAACGGGTCAGATGTCATTGCCAACATTTTCAAAAAATACTATTCCCTCCATTCTAATAAATTTTTCTTGTCATTGATTACAAGCAATTAATTCAGAAATATATCCAAATTGATTGACTCAATTTCAATTTTACCCATTTTCTATAAACATTTCATTTCTATTCAAATGGGTTGACTCAATTTCAATTTTACCCATTTTCTATAAATATTTCATTTCTATCCAAATGGGTTGACCCAATTTCATCCTATACTCAAATTGGCTTTCTAACATTTTTGGGTAATAAAAATTGTCTTGAAAATGTGAAATTACGTCTTTACCTTTTTTTTTCAATATCCAAATCGAGAATCGAGATTCAACTTTTCATCTTCTTTTTGATTTTATATGTAACTGTCCACTACTTCTCGAAAGTCGAATCATCGAGAAACGAGCCCTCACTTTCATTTTCTTTCTTCCTTCAACCCTCATTTTCTTTTCCCTCACTCTCATTTGCTTTCCACACCAAACCGAGCTCACTTTCTTCCATCTACTCCCTTCTTCACTCCCTTACCGACGACGATCTTTCTTCACTCACTTACCGACGGCATCCTTTTTCACTCCCTCACCGACGTGGCTGTTCCTTCATTTCCCCCATAGGTTTTCTTCACTTGAACCTTGATTTTGTGTGTTGTTTAATTTCGATTTTGTAGTATGTTGAAATCATGTATTGTATTGTGCATGGGTTTTGAATTTTGAGTATCGAATTGTATCAAATTTGTCTCGAATGTTTTAATTTTGCTGTTGATCGGTTGAATTCTCTAGGTAGACTCGAATTTGGGTCACGGGTCTCAAATTTTTTTATGGGTCTCGAATGGATGGTGATGGGTTTTGGGTATTGGGTCTCGAATTGTTAAATTTGTATCTGGAATTTTTTAATTTGGGTATGTAATTGTTAAATTTGTAGGGTCTCGAAATTGGCTTGATGACTCAAAATGATTGTCTTGAAATGGTCTCATTGTCTCGAAATGGTCTCACTGTGTTCGAATGGCTTGTCTTGAAATTGTTTCTACTGTCTCGAATGGTATTTTTTGTCTCTAATGACTTTTCTTTGGTTAGAATTTGTTGTCAAGGGTCTTGAATGGATTGTATTGAGTCTCGATTTGTTGAATTTGTGTCTGGAATGGTATTATTTGAGTGTCAAATTGTTAAATTTATAGGGTCTCGAAATGGTCTCATTGTCTCAAAATTGACTTATTGTCTCGAAATGGTCTTATTGTCTCAAAATGGGCTATTGTCTTGAAATGTGCATGGTTTTGAATATTGTCTCGATATGGCTTGTCTCGAAATTGTACTCTTGTCTGGAATGGTATTTTTTGTCTCGAAATTTACTATGGTCTCAAATGGCTTTTCTTTGGTCTAAAATGGGTTCTCTATACTCTGGAATGGATTGTGTTGGGTCTGGAATTGGTTTAATTTGGTCTCTGGTTTGGAATGGCTGGATTGTTGTCTTGAATGATTGAATTTAGTGTAGAATTGTTTAATTTGGGTCTCAAATGAGTTTATTTTTGTCTCGAATGGTATACATTTTGTGTACATCCTATCTACATTGTGTTCGGAAATTGTACATTGTGTTTGGAATTGTGTACATTGTGTCTTGAAATATTTATTGATTGTGTCTGCAAATAATATTATTTATTAACTAATAATAATTATAATATTTTTAATTAATTTGAAAGTGATAATTAATTTTTTCAATGTTATAATAAATGACATTGGGCTTTAGATATATGGATCCGACGCAGCACGCCTTTGAGCTTCGACACGATAACACTATTCTTGACGGGAGCACGCTTAGCTTACATGCTAAGTATTCGAAGGTTACACGTACCGTGGACCTGCTACGGCACCATGGGGCACTACAACGTTTTCGGACGAACCGCTTCGGATACATGGTGGATCTTCCCCATTATCATGGAGCGTATTATGCCCGGGCTGCCCAGCATATACTGAGACAGGAGGTGATTTTGGACCAATGCCCGGCCCAATGAGATGTGGTTCCGTATCGGAGGCCAGTTACATCGATTAGGCCTCCAGGAGTATGCTCTCCTCACCGGTCTACGTTTCGGGATAGTTGACCGACATATTATTGATAGGTCACTGACAGCGGGTTCTGCCATGGCTCGATTGATTGGGATCAATATGGCTACTCTAGTTGTTGTCTTGACGAGGTGGGAGGCCATGGACATGGGCCAGTTATCTATCGATGATGCCCTCAGATTGGCATACGGCATCATCATAGGTCATTGGATACTCACCCGAG
>JAOXNR010052284.1:0-17062 GCA_028571225.1 Parsonsia alboflavescens | reverse complement strand
ATACTTGAAATATTGATCTTTGTATGCATGAATCAACTTCTTTATCTTGTAAATCTTCATTCCATTCATTGAATCATCCCTTGAAGCTCCATCTTATTTAGAATTGAACTTGAATCGTCTCATCTCCTCATTTGGTAGCTTCCATGAATTACCCATGCCATGAATGCTCCTTGATCTCCATCACCTAGATAGGATGCCCAAGGCAAGATTTCGAAATCTAAACCACATTTTATAGGAATAAGCTGCGATGTAGCTCGAAAAAGAAGACAATTCCAGACCTCCATAATTTACAGGAAGACAATGCTTGTCCCATGCACACTAGTGGCGCCTATTACCAGAATCATGGGAGCCCCATAAAAAATTTGCAAAGAGCTGTTCAACGTTATATAACACTAGTTGTGGAGGATTCGTGCAAGCAAGAATATAAACCACAATTGAATTTAAAACATCATCAAAATTAGTCTCCCACCGATAGACAATAACTTCCCTTGCCATCCTGAAATTCTATCTACCAGCTTCTGAATTAGATTTCCAAAATAGACCACCTTAGAACTTCTTGCAAAAATTGGACATCCTACGTAAATGATTGGCATCTCCCTTCTAACAAAACCTGTTACACTGTGAATCATCAGATCTCTTTGGATAGGAGTGGAACATGGGGCATAATATGCACTTAATTGATTTTCTACCAGAGACATCTTCATAAAATTCCAAAACGGCACCAATGACTTCAAATTATGTTTAAGAATGGTTGTGAAAATCATCACATCATCTACAAAACTCAAATGGGATATTGGAAGCCCTCTCCTTTTAGTAACAAATTCAGATAGAGACCCGTCAATTAACATCCTGTCAGGCCCCTAGATAAAACCTCAACTGCAATTATGAACAGTGTGGGAGACAGCAGATCTCCTTGTCGTACCCCCACTAGACGTGAAAAAAGACAAATACTGCCATTTATGTATGGAAAATTTATTGTAGGCTAGACAGTTCCAAATGAGAGTGCAGATATGCTCACTGAAGCCAAATTTAAGCAATAACTAAAATAAGAAATGGCCAAGATACTCTATTAAAAGCCTTCAGCATATCCAGCTTAATAATTAGATTACCCTTCTACACGGTTCATTCAAAGACTGAACCATCTCCTATGCTAATAGGATGTTATCTATAATGTTTCACCCTTTCACAAAACCACCTTGACTAACCGAATTGATATTGGGAAGCAATTTAGACAGACAAAGAGAAAGTATTTTCCAAATAATTTTAGAAGTAAAATTACATAAACTTATAGGCCGAAAATCACCCAAAAGTCTTAGGGTTCTCCTTCTTAGGAATAAGGATTACCTGGGTAGTGGTGAAATATAAAGGCATCTTAACTCCTGCCCAAAAGTCTCGAACTGCTACCGCCACATCATCTCCAATTATGTCCCAACAACCGGTGTAAAAAGATCCTAGAAACCCATCCACCCTAGGTGCATTTTTCCCATCCAACAAATTAATAGACTGTGTGGGGAAATAACTTTTGCATAGCGCTGCAACATTGGAGCAAGTAGCAATATGGATCGGGTCAAAGCTTAGCGGGTCAAAGCATGAAGAAATTTTTTAGATAATATGGAATTAAATATTCCAAGATATTTAGAGAAGCGGTAATTTCTGAGTTGGCTTGGAAATCATGTTTTTCATGAGTTTTGTGTGCGGGGCTGTATTGACTGTGACGGTTGTATCAGGTTGGAAGGTTGCCTCATAAAGCAAAAAGGTAAAAAGTTTCTTGCTCATCAAGAAAAGCAAGAAAGTTGGTGAGATTAACCAGTAATTCATTTTTACGGTGGTAAAAACTCAGTAAGCTATGGATGGGGGGAGAGAGATAAAAAGGATTTTCTCTCATTAAGCAAGGGTGTTGCACAGAAGAGAATTGGCGATTGTGAGAGGTTCTTGGGCTGAAACTGGAAAGAGAGATGTTTAGGAGTTGCAGATTGTTTGAAGAATGCAACATTGAAACCAATTCAAACAATCCTTCATCCTTGAGAGATTATTGATGTTGTTCAACTGGAGATCTCGTTCCTCTCAAGGAAAAATAGATGATCTAATCCTTTTCACTATTTGATAGTGATTGTCTGCAAATTCTGGTGGAGAGACATTTGCAAAAGGCATTGCGACGTCCTCAAAGCTTTCATGGAAAGAGGTAGTATCTGGCTTTGGGGCAAAGTCAATTTTGATTTCCTTATGGCAAGGAGATCCGTGCAAGCTGAGAGTGAATCACTAACCTCAAGGTGTTTGGGGTTTATTACACGAACTTCTCTTGTAATAGTTAGGCAAGAAATTGTGATGGGTTGCATTTAGATCTCTTGTTGTAATTGGATTTATAAGAAAAGATAATCTGGGTGAGGGTCTCGCAAAGTAGGCAAGGTGTTGTTCCAACTGTGTCACCAAACATCCTTGAGTTCTCTATTTTAATTTCCTTCTGTCTATGTCTCTTTGTTATATTATCTTGCACGGATGAAACATGAACAAGACAAAATTAAGAACACAGTCATCGAAATAGTCATTCTCAATTGGTATCAAAGATTTGGTCATAGCAAGAGGTGCAGATGCATCTGTGAGATTGTGATGAGAAGATTATGTTCAAGATGGATACACTCAAGGAAGGCTAATCAACTAGTAGCCTCAACTCGTTGATGAAGGTAACTATCTCTTCTGGAAATCTCGAATGAGAGTTTATATTCATGCTCAAGACGAATATGCTTGGACTGCTATAACTAGAGGATGGGTTGTACCCACTATTATTTATGAATCCGGTGAATTTGTGCCTAAATCGATTGAGAAATGGCCTAATTTTGAACTAAAAGTGTCTATGGGAAATTCTAAAACATTGAATGCTATTTTTGTGCTGTTAATTCTAATTAATTTTGTCATATTTCTCAAGGTGAATTTGCTAAATTTGCATGGGATATTTTGAAAACTGTTCATGAAGGAACTGATCTGGTTAAGAAGTCAAAGTTACAACAACTTGACACAAAGTTTGAACCATTGAATATGTTGGAAATGATGTAATTTTGAACTAAAAGTGTCTATGGGAAATTCTAGAGCATTGAATGCTATTTTTGTGTTGTTAGTTCTGATTAATTTCATCATATTTCTGAATTTGCTAAATTTGCATGGGATATTTTGAAAACTATTCATGAAGGAACTGATCTGGTTAAGAAGTTAAAGTTGCAACAACTTGACACATAGTTTGAACCATTGAATATGTTGGAAAAGGATATTGTTGCAACATTTATCAGTAAATTGAAGGATTTGGCAAATCGGGCATATGTTCTTGGTGAACCTTAGTTTGAGATTAATCAAGTAAAGAAAACCTTAAGATCTTTGCCCTTGCTATTTAAAGCCAAGGTAAGAGCTATTGAAGAGGCAAAAGATATCTCTAGGATGCATCTAGATAAGTTAATTGGGTCTCTGCAAACCGATGAGATAAATCACTTTGACAATAAGAAGAGCATAGAAGTTGCACTTAAAGTTGATGTTGCCATGATAACCATGAAGCTTATAGAGTTTCTTATCAAGAAGAATCTCAATCAGAAGAAGCTGAACAAAGATTCATTCAAGGAGAATCCCACAAAGAAAGTTAAGAATCAGGAAGCCAAGCTTATTCAAATAGATGAAGACAAGAAGGATCTAAGAGAATTGGTTCAATGCCATAAATGCAAAGGATATGATCATTACAAATTTGAACGTGTTAACACCTTCAAGAAGAAGAAGAAGAATGAAAAATCCTACAATACAACTTTGAGTGAAAGTGATGAATATAATGAAGAGAATGACAATGATAAAGAAGTGAGTAATTTTGTTGCATTCGTTTCAAAAGTTACTAAGTTCAAAGCAGTTTTGATGTAGATATTCAAGATGCTAAATCTGAGACATCCTCAGAAGATGAATCATTGCTGAAGTCTATGAACAATTTGTTGATCAATGGACTCATTGGTCAAAGAAGTATTTGTCACTCAAGGAGAACCACAAAGTTGTAATTGTTGAGAAAGATCAATTGAAGGAAGAATTCACAAAACTTCAACAGTGTGTAACAAAACCACAAGAGAAGTTTGATGTCACCGAAGGTAAATTGAAAAATGTTGTAAGACAAATCACAGATTCAATAGTGGAAAAATCAAACTTGAAGAAGTATTGTCATTTGGAAAATCAAGTGGTGATAAAAATGGTACTGGTTACAACATTGGTGATAGGATTGGTGTTGGATATGATGTTGCAACATCCTCCGTCGCAAATTGTCCTAATATGACAACATGGCAGCGAATTACAACCAAGCAGAAATGGAAGAAGAATTTACCAACCTGTTTCTACTGCGGTAAAATTGGTCATATCTAAAGGAGATGCTGCAAAAGAATGTATCAAGGTTCTGAAAGATTGAAAGGCAAATGGATTTGGGTCAAGAAGGAGACAAATAAAGCTTTTGTACTTTATTATGTCTTGAAAGCTAGTGTTGACAATACTTGGTACCTGCATAGTGGATGCTTTCATCATATGACTGGGAATAAGGAGTTTCTTTCAAATTTTGTGTCAAACACATCTGGATATGTGACACTTGGTGATGGAACACAAAAGAAAGTTGTAGGTGCTGGAAATTTGAAATTTGTTGGGTTACCAACTCTTCACAATGTTCTGTATATTGAAAGATTGAAACCAAATCTCATAAGTATAAGCCAACCGTGTGATCAGTGTTACAACGTGAGGTTTGATCTCAACAATTGTGTTGTTTCGAACAAGGATGACAGATGCTTTCTGAAAGGAGTTAGATCACCTGATAGCTACTATCAAACTCTGCTTTCACCCCTATGTATGTTGAGAAAAGCTGATGAAATGGAGATTTGGCATCAAAGGTTGGGTCACGTTAACTACAAGATGTTATATCAACTCAACAAACTTGGAGCTGCGCGACGACTTTCCTCGATGAAAAAGAAGGTTGATATAATAGGTGGACCATGCCAAGCTGGAAAGCAAGTTAGAAAATCGTACAAACGAGTTAGTGAAATTACAACCTCATCGGTGTTGCAACTGTTACACATGGATCTGTTTGGTCATACTCAAGTTGAAAGTCCAGGTGGATAGAGATATGTCTTTGTTTGTGTTGATGACAATTCAAGATTTACATGGGTGGATTTTCTTAGAGAAAAAGGAGACAAGTTTGGTGCTTTTAAGAATTCAGTTATTCGAATTCAAGTTGAAAAGAAAAAAAAGATCACAAGGGTAAGAAATGATCATGTTCGTGAATTTGATAATAAGTTTTTCATTGAATTCTGTAATGAGTTTGGCATATATCAAGAATTCTCTACACTAAATACACGTAGAATGGAGTTGTTGAGAGAAAGAATAGAACAATTCAAAAGATGGTTTGAGTTATGTTGCATTGCAAGGGAATGTCACAACACATGTGGGCAGAAGCTGTGAGTACTGCAACTCATATCATCAATAGAGTACATCTGGGGCCATATACTAAGAAGACTTCTGATGAAATCCGGAGAGGTAAAAACCCAAATCTAAAGTACTTTCATACCTTAGGAAGTAGATGTCATATCTTGAATGAGAGAGAATATTTGGGCAAATTTGACTCCAAGAATGATGAAGGTTTCTTTCTTGGTTATGCTGCAAATAGTAGAGCATATAGAGTCTTTAATAAGAGGACTAAAATTATGATGGAATCTATAAATATTATTATTTAAGATTATGATGGTGTGAGTTACAAATTGCATTCAGATGATGAAGATGAATCTACTGTTAAAATTGGTTTTGAGATTCAAAAAACTGAATTTGTTGAACAATCTGTTGATTTAAGAAATAAACAGTCAGTTGACAATGATGCAGATGCAGATGTTGAAATAATGAAGCCTGAATTTACCACAATAATGGAGCCCTCATATAGAGTTAAACTTAATCATACTAAGGAAGTTGTGATTGGTGATGTTGGAGATTCTATGAAAACAAGGAGCAAGCCAAGGGTGAATTACAGATATAAGTTGAACAATGATTGCTACATATCCTTGACTGAACAAAATAATGTAAAAGAAGCTTTGCAAGATGAACATTGAATAAATGCTATGCAAGAAGAGCTGTGATAGTTTGTTATAAATGAAGTGCGAATTTTGGTTCCTAGACCTCATGATGCAAATGCGATTGGAAGAAAGTCGATATTCATAAATAAATCAAATAAGTATGGCAATGTTAATAGGAATAAAGCTAGACTTGCAGCTCAAGATCAGACTCAAATGGAAGGAGTTGATTATGATGAAACATTTGCTCCAGTTGCCAGATTGGAATCTGTTAGATTAGACGGAATTATGGAAGGTTGATAATTCTTCCCTGTAATAAACTTCACTCGAAAGTTGTCACAGGAAAAGAAATTCAAGAACAAAACGAAAATGTTTATGAGAAAATCAGAAAAGAGAAATCTTATTAAATAACCTTAAAACAACAAAAGCTACCTCTTCAAAAGAGAAGTCGCCCTTAAATAATCAAAACCTGAACCTTCTCGGAAAATCAAACCTAGGCTTACTCGGAAAAGAATAACGAAATTACAAAAAAAAAATAAAAAAACAACAAATTATGAAAACGCCCCTAAAAATACAAAAATGCCCGAAACACCATCAAGACCACTCCAGATGGCCAAAAAAATTCCTTGCATCATAGCATAGCAGTGACAATGGATAGTTGGACCATTTCGAGTCACCAAGTCAAATTTGATCTTGATCCGAGCTCGGGCCAACCGCCTCGGGAATCTTGCCCGACAACATCGAACAAGCCAAATCAGGCCCGTATTCCCAACAGTCGCTTGGACCTACGTAGACTATTCATCTTAGTCTTGGCTGGTGCAACTAGCCCCTGTTTCCCTTGGTCATTCTCCTTATCCAGCTCTGCGTCGAGCTCACCCTCTTCCAAAGAGTTTGTCCTCAAACTTGGATTGTCTCCATGGAAACGAGACAAATGTTGCATATTGAAAACATTAGAAATACTAAGATCATCAGAGAGCTTGAGCCTGTAAGCATTAGCTCCCAACTTTTCCAAAATCTAACAAGGGCCGATCTTCCGATCTCTATGTTTATGATACGTGCCCAACAGAAATCGTTCTTTTGTCAAATTCATCCACATGAGGTCTCCAACCTCAAATTGCACATCCCTGCTCGTTTGATCCATATAATCTTTGTAACTGGCATAGGTGCGTTCCAAGTTGGACTTGACGGTCGCATGAACTTGCTGCAAATCAACCAGCCGCTCTTCAACTTTCTTGGAAGCAGTACCTGAATCTGGTATTGCAAGGTCAAATAGACTCTTTGGATTCTTGCCATACACAATCTGAAAGGGGGAATATTGAGTAGACCGATTAGTCGAACAATTGAATTCAAACTCTATCTAGGGAAGAAGAGAATCCCAAGTACCAAATGTCTTGACCTGCTCCCGGAGCATATTTCCCAACGTGCGATTTACTACTTCGGTCTGCCCATCCGTCTAAGGATGATAGGGACTCCTGAACTTCAATGTCGTCTCCAAATTTTTCCAAAGTTCTCGCCAGAAATAGTCCTGGGTAAACCAAACCTCCTGACTACCTCGCCAAAATATAAATCAGCTATCCTGCTAGCATCCATAGTCGATTTGCATGCCATAAACACTGCCATTTTACTGAAATGGTCGACCACAACTAATATACTGTCAAATCCCCACTGTGTCCGTAGCAACCCTAACACGAAGTCCATGGACACATTCGTCCTAGGCTCGTCATGAATCGGCAATGGAGTATATAACCCTTGATTGCTGCTGCTCAATTTTGATACTTGGCAAATTCTGCATCTCTTTACAAAATTATGGGCACTTTTGTCAACACTAGGCCAATAGAATCACTCCTTAATCAGGCCTGCTGTCATATCCTTGCCGAAGTGGCCTTGAGCATGCAATTCCTGGATAATTAAAAGACGTAATGTTGTATCAGGAATGCACAAGCAATTACCTCGGAAAAGATACCCATCATGGAACATGAACTTGCTCCTTAGTTGCTGCTCCACATCTTGAACTACTCCCCTGAAATCAGCATCACTTCGCAAATCCTCACGCAAGCTTTCAAACCCCAAAGCGACAATCTTCATCATTGTAAGCAAGGAATGACTTCTACTCAAAGTATCCACAGCCTTATTCATAACACCCGACTTGTGCTTGAGGGTGAAAGTGAATTCTTGCAGCATAGTTATCCACTTGGCATGTAGGCCATGACGTTTGTGCTGTCCTTGAAGAAACTTCAAAGCTTGATGGTCCAAATAGAGCACGAACTCCCTTTGAATGAGGTAATGTCGCCAGTGCTGAAGTGCTCGCACAATAGCATAGAACTCAACATCATAGAATGAATAATTCAGTTTAGCTCTGCCTTTGTTTCACTCCAAAAATTGCAACAGGCCTTCCTTCCTGGCTTAAGATAGCTCCAATTCCAACCTTTGAAACGTCACAATCAACCTCAAAGATCTTCTCGAAATTTGGTAATGCTAGCACAAGTGCACTGATGAGTTTGTCTTTGATCACTTCGAATGCTCGTTGTGCTTCTTTTGTCCACACGAACTCCTTCGCGTTATACAAATCCGTTAAAGGAGCCATGAGCACAATGAAATCCTTGATGAAACACCAGTAGAAACTAGCCAACCTGTGAAAAGACCTGACCTTCGTAACACTTCGTGGCATAGGCCATTCTCGGACAGCTCACACCTTTGCTTCTTCAGGATGAATTCCCTTTGTCGAAACTAAAATCCCCAGAAAAACTGGACTATCCATAAACCGAACACACTTCTTACGGTTGGCATACAAGCTATGCTCCCATAGTGTCGCCAGAATTAGCCACAAATGTTGCATGTGTTCATCCTCCATCCGACTATATACCAGTATGTCATTGAAATAAACCACGACAAAACTATTCAAGAAAGGTCGCAATACCTGATTCATGACTCTCATGAATGTGCTTGGAGAGTTGGAGACACCAAATGGCAAAACAACCCATTCGAAAAGGTCATCTTTAGTTTTGAAAGCTATCTTCCTTTCATCTCATGGCTTGATCTGTATCCGATGGTCGCCACTTTTCAAATCAATTTTCAAAAATACTATCACCCCACGAAGCTGATCTAGAATTTCATCAAGTTTTGGAATAGGAAAACGGTACTTAACCGTGATGCGGTTTATGGCTCGACTATCAAAGCACGTTCTCCTGCTACCGTTCTTCTTTGGCACCAATAAAGCGGGTACAACACAGGGACTGATACTATCTCGTATATACCCCTGGTCAAGCAACTCAGTTACTTGGCTCCTCAATTCGTCATGTTGCTGTGGAGAGAGCCTATAATGGGCTTTGATAGGGAGAACGGATCTTGGGACTAAATCAATTTGATGTTGTATATCACGCATGGGTGGTAGGCCTAGCGGCAACTCTTCCAGGAGCAAATCTTCTAATTCTTTCAGAACTCCTCTCACCCTTTCCAGCACAGCAATTTCCTCGTTTTTATCTGTCATAGCCTCCAATGTAGTCAACAATAAAGCAAAACAGACCTCGGCTTCCCCAACCTCTTCTTCGAACTCCTTACACGGCAAGTAGATGATAGTCTTCTTTCCCTCTGTAAAGCTTTCTCGCATTGGTTGCAATAGGACCTTCTTAGCTCCTCTATTGACCGTGTAGCAGTGAGTGAAACCATCATACGAAACCTTGTTGTCATACTGCCAAGGTCTGCCTAACAGCATTTGTGTGGCTTCCATAGGCACCACGTCACAGTAAACAACACAGCTGTACTGCGGCCCAATTGAAAACTCCACTCTGCACCTCTGATTTACCTGAACTTCTATCTCCTTATTCAACCACCCCTAGCTTGTAAGGTTCTGTGTGAGGTTTTGTCGGTAATTGAAGCTTTTGTATGGCTTCCTATGAAATCACATTCTCACAGCTTCCGATATCTATAATGACGCGGTAGACCTTGCTGCTAATGGTCAAACGGGTGCTGAATATGTTTCGACGTTTCCAATCCTCATTGGCTTTAGGTGCTAAACAAATTCGCCATAAAATCAGGCAATCTCCTCGAACGTCCTCCGACGCAACCACACACTCCTCGCCTTCTTCCAACTCATCAACAACATCTTCTCCTTCGAATTCCCCTTCTGCGCCATCTTGGATCAACAACTGAGATCAAATCCTGGGACACTCGTAGGCATAATGTCCTTTCTGCGGACAACGTGACAAACGACATTCACCTCATTGGTTGGTGGACGGTTTTGAACTTGCCCCGATCCCTGATTCTTTTGCGCTGCTGTTCGCCCCTATTGAGTGGACGGAATAAAAGCTCTGGATGAAGAAGGATTGGCCGCCGTCATGTTTCGGGGAGGGCCAGAAAACCCTCTGCCAAATGTCGTACTTCTTCCGTCAACCCTAGCCAAGCTCCTTTCCACCACTTTAGCCTTCGTTTGGGCTTCGGTGATGTTCCCGATGCTGTGTACTTGCAGGGCATCCTGTATTGCTGGTCGAAGGCCATGTAAGTAACGTGCCACAAGTTGCTCACGAAACTGGTTCCTTGCAACCATCCAATCGAATTCCAACGTGTATTCCTCTACACTACTCGCACCATGTGTCAAACTCTACAGATTTTGAAAAAGTGTCTGGCGATAATTAAAAGGTAAAAATTCATGGCGCATCTCCCTTTTTAGTTCTAACCAATCATCCATGACAAGAAGTCCGTCCAGATAGCGTTGATATCTAAAGGGTTGCCACCATGCTGCAGCCCTGTCCTTAAACTGAATTACCACCAATGCTACCTTCTTATCGGTCGGGACCTTTTTTAACGTGGAGATTTCATCCACGGCACTCATCCAATCTAGAAATTCTTCTAGCGCAAACTTCCAGTAAATTTGGGAACTTCCAGCTTAAACTCGATATCCCATCGTGGAACATACAACTCGCGATCTAAAACTCTAGGGGGTTGATTTCCACCGAATCTTCTGTAGCTGCCTCTTCCGAACATTGGGAAAACCCTAGGAAGTTGTTCTCTCGCTGGCAGTTCGAATTCCTCATCAACGTCGCCCCTTTGTTCCTCTTGCCTTCCGGTGGGTTCTTGTTGTGCAGGTCGTTCATTCACTACCAACTGTTGTATTATCAGGTTCAAAGTCTGCATTTGTTGGTTCTAATTCTCCAAGATCTGTTGCATGGCTCGATCACGATATTCCCTCTCCTTCGCTTGTGATTCTCGGCCTCTGCACAATTCTTCCAAGATCGCAACTACTGTAGGATCTATATTTCCTCCTGACGTCTCGGATCTCGTCTCTGATACCAACTAACATAGACGGAATTATGGAAGGTTGATAATTCTTTCCTGTAATAAACTTCACTCGAAATTTGTAGTAGGAAAAGAAATTCAAGAATAAAACGACAATGTTCCTGAGAAAAAGAGAAATCTTATTGAATAACTTCAAAACAACAAAAGTTGCCTCTTCAAAAGAGAAGTCTCCCTTAAATAACCTAATCAAAACCCAAACCTTTTTGGAAAATCGAACCTAAGCTTATTCGGAAAATAATAACGTATTACAAAAAAAAAAAAAACCCTAAAAAAAGAATAAATTACAAAAATGCCCCTAAAAACACAAAAATACCCGAAACTCCATCAAGACGACTCTGTATGGTCGAAAAAGGCCCTTCATCACAATGACTATTGATCGTTGGGCCGTTTCAAGTCACTCAATCAAATTTGAGCCTGATCTGAGCTCAGGCCAGCCGCCACGGGAATCGTGCCCGACAACATTGAACAAGCCAAATTAGGCCCGTATTCCCTGCAATCACTTGGACCTACGCAGACCACTCGTCGTGGGCTTGGCTGGTGTAACTGGCCCTTGTTTCCCTTGGTCATTCTCCTTATCCAGCCCTGCGTCAGGCTCACCCTCTTCTGAAGAGTTTGTCCTCAAACTCGGATTGTCTTCATGGAAATGAGACAAATGTTTCACATTGAAAACATTAGAAATACTAAGATCATCCGGCAGCTCGAGCCTGTAAGCATTAGCTCCCAACTTTTCCAAAATCTAACAAGGGCCGATCTTACGATCTCTAAGTTTATGATACGTGCCCAACGGAAATCGTTCTTTGGTCAACGTCACCCACACGAGGTCTCCAACCTCAAACTGCACATCCCTGTGAGTCTGATCCACATAATCTTTGTAACTAGCATAGGAGCGTTCCAAGTTGGACTTGACGATCACATGAACTAGCCGCAAATCAACCAGCTGCTCTTCAACTTTCTTGGATGTAGTACCGGAATCTGGTATTGCGAGGTTAATCGGACTCGGATTCCTACCATACACAATTTGAAAAGAGGAATACTGAGTAGACCGATTAGTCGAACAATTGAATTCAAACTCAATCTTGGGAAGAAGAGAATCCCCAGTACCAAACGTCTTGACCTGCGCCCGGAGCATATTTCCCAACATGCAATTAACTACTTCGATCTTCCCATCCGTTTGAGGATGATAGGGACTACTGAACTTCAATGTCATCTCCAATTTCTTCCGAAGTTCTCGCCAAAAATGGCTCATGAACTCAGTGTCCCCGTCAGACAAAATAGTCCTGGGTAAACCAAATCGCCTGACTATCTCGCCAAAATATAAATCAACTATCCTGCTAGCATCCATAGTCGATTTACATGCCATAAACACTGCCATTTTACTAAAACGGTCGACCGCAACTAATATATTGTCAAATCCTTGCTGTGTCCGCGGCAACCCTAACACGAAGTTCATGGACACATTCGCCCAAGGCTCGTCTGGAATTGGCAATGGAGTATATAGCCCTTGATTGCTGCTGCTCCCTTTTTATACTACTCAAATTCAACAGCTCTTTACAAAATTCTGGGCACTTTTGTTAATACCAGGCCAATAGAACAAGTTGAAGACCATGTTGTTGCACTGGAATATGTTGCAATTGAGAAACAGATAGCTGATATTTTTATGAAGCATTTATCTTATGAAAGATTTATTGAATTAAGGAGTCTTGGTCTTTGCATTGTCTGACCAAATGCCTTCTCATGTAAGCTAAAACAGGGGTGAGTGAACAACCAAAGTCATTTTTGTTTGAAATTTTGACTGATTGGATATATCTATTAGATGTATAACATCTTATTTCATCTGATCATGACTCAGTATCAGACTAACTTTCTCCCTCTTCTCTATCATTTTGGGTTTTCTTCAACAATGGTGAAAGCTCAGAACAATTAGGTGAACATAACTAAGACTCATCTTCCATCTTTTGTTGAAGTCGAAAGGAAAGACAATTGCAAAAGAGAAGCTTGTTGACACTATTACTGTTTCCTTTCCTGAACCTGGTTCTAGTCAATTGTCTCTCAATAATGATATGCAATCCTCGGTGAAGTCACAACTATCTGAGAATTCTCATTTGGACAAAGATGTAGTAGTTCATATTAAAGCGTCTAGTAGGTCAGGGAACACCCAAGAAAAATCTAAGCTTACCTTTGAGAAGGTTACGGTTCATGAAAAGCCGTTTTTCATGATAAAGATTCAACCTTTGTTGATGATGAGAATATTTCTGTTAGTAGTTTGGTCGATAATAAAAGAAAGAAGGGGTTTAAGAAATATTTTTGTAAGAAAAAGGCAAAAGAAGATGAATTGTTATCTGCTGTGGATGATTTATGATTACTGTTGATGTTTCTATACCTATTATGATTGAGAGTGTTGATGCTTTCGAAGCAGAGAGAATGAATATGACTCCTAAAGATAAATCATGATGGTGTTGGCAACAAGTCTAATGATTTACCCGATGTTGTTTGTAATTAGGTGGATGTCACAACTGAAGTTGCAATTGAGAATCCTGTCTTTGCTAAAGCGGATGGAGAATAGGAAAGTGATGATACTTTGAAGGAGATTGACAACTTTGTGTTAGGAGATCCTGATCGTGTGCAGAAACCAAGAAAATTGAAGTTAATCGGGAAGAAATTGGTTATAGAAGAAAGCTCTTCTAAAAAACTTGCTTCTGGTGAAAAACAATTTGAAGATGGTGAGGTCGTTGCCTTTGAGAAACATGGCTCTGTGAAGAAATATTGAAGATCTTTTAAGTATGTTGAAACTCTTGATAAATAAGTATCTTCTGATGGATATGGATAAAGTAAGTATGAAGAAACAGAGGATTCAAGTCGATAATCTGTGTCAGAGAAGTCTATTGATTCGAAAGTAAGGAAGGCTGTTGAAGATTCAAAGAGTGAGACATCGGTTCCAAAAGCAAAACTTGCTCTGAATCACAAATTTTTCAATGAGAAAAAGAAGGCAAAATGGTTTAAGGTTAGACATAAAAATATTCTGGTGGAAAAGAAGAAAAATGAGCAGCATTTCAGAAAGTTTGGCATATCTGAGATACTGAGAAACGTTGGCTTGCAAGCAACAATGAAATCTTCTGTCTTACAGTTAGAACTTGTTCACAGAGTTCTATGACAACATAGATAAAGATATCAACTACAGTGATAAGAGGTTCTATCGGAAAGTCTATATCAAAGGATAGATAGTCAATTTTTCTCCTAAAGTGTTCAGTAAGAAGCTGACAGTGTCGTATCTTGATTCCCTAGATGGAGTTGAGTTAGAGAAATTTACAGACTTTGATGCCATTGCCAAGGAATTATTCGATGGTACTATGAAGAAATGACCTAAAGAGACGACATGATGAAGAACTCAGACTTGAATGCTAAATACTTTGTGTTGACAAAGATCTCAAACTTCAATTGGCTGGCAAATGGAAATCTGACAAGGGTGAGAAAAGACACTACACGGCTAATTTATGTGGTTGGAAGTGGTCAGTTTCTAAATATTGGTGAAGTTTTGTGTGAAAGCATTTTGAAACATGCCAGGTCATAATATACAACTCAAGTTCTGGTTTTACCCTATTTTATTACTGAATTTTAACATGCTTGTGGAGTTGGAAAAAGCATTGCTGATGTGCAAGTTCCAATCATCTTATCTGTGAAAGTGTCTTCTAAAATTCTAAGAGGTGGTCGTGTTGGCATTCTGGTAGATGATGATGGGTTGAATGTTTCTGAGAATGAAGCTAATTTGGATGCAACTGAAGCTGATGATATATCTGGGTCTGTAACTGCAATAGATGATGAAGAGATTGAATCTCTAAAAATTGATACCGATCAAAGAAAGAAGAAGAAGGAAGCAAGATTTGGTGATGATGGAAGTTTTGCCGAGTTTAAAAAGGAAGTGAATAAGAAGTTTGCTGCAATTGACAAGAAACTTTCTACCTTGTTAAATATATTTAACTAACCTTAATCTATTTTATTTTGAAGAATTCATGGGGAGATTCAGCACTCAACCTGAGAATGTTGGATGTTGACTGGCATTATGGGGGGGTTGATGGTGTAGACATCAAAGGGAGTTGATGGTGTATAAATTAATGAGGTTCTTGCATTAAGAGGGAGTTTCTTTTGAATTGCTATTGGTGATCAAGTTGTAACTTGATTAACTTTTTTGGTAGAGCATTTATAACTTTGCATTATGGATGACTATAATAGTCCTAATACTTTATTATTTACGTCTACATGTTTTAGACTTTATTCTAGGTTGTAATAGTATTAGTATGGGACTTTTTGATCTAGTCTTTATGGTGGGATGCCTGAATTACTGAAGGTGAATTCGTCAAAACACATGACAAAGGGGGAGATTGTTGCAGAAATAACTTCTACTTGGCATTGCAATATTGGAGAAGTTGCAATCTAGACTAGGTCAAAGCGTGAAGATAGTTTATAGATCATATGGAATTAAATATTCCAAGATATTCAAAGAAGTAATTATTTCCGAGTGGGCTTGGGATCAAGTTTGTCATGAGTTTTGTGTGTGGGGGTGTATTGGTTGTGACAGCGGCATTAGGCTAGAAGGTTACGTCATAAAGCAAAAGGGTAAAAAGTTTCTTGCCTATCAAGAAAAGTATGAAAGTTGGTGAGATTAACCAACAATTTATCTTTATGGTGGTAAAATTTAGTAAGCTATGAATGGGAGCCGAGAGATAAAAAAGATTTTCTCTCATTAAGCAAGGGTGCTAAACAAAAGAGAATTGGTGCCTGAGAGAGGGTTTAAGGCTGAAACTAGAAAGAGAGATACTCTAGAGTTGTAGATTGCTTGAAGAATGCAGCACTGAAACTGGTTAAAGCAATCCTGTGTTACCAAACGTTTATGAGTTCCCCCTGTCTGTATCTCTTTGTTACATTATCTTGCACTGTTACAACATGAACAAGACAAAATCGCAAACACAGTCATCAAAATAGTCATTCTCAGCTGGCTTCACTTCTTGAGAATTATGCATCGATTTATGGGATTAAGGCTTCGTATTTCAGTCTTATATTTGGTATAAGAGCCTTTGCATAAATGGATAGGGTACTTGTTTTGTTTATAAATCTTTGTTTTGATCACATATTATGAAAGATCTCGGCGAGAGGAGTCTAACGGTGGCCGGCCGACGTCCTGAAGCGATGGCAGGAGTTTGTGATGATGACGTCAGCCCTCAGCTTGCTGGATTCATCCACGGTCCGAGATTCCGGTACGGGTCAGGTTGCCGATTCGGATCGGGTTTCGGTTTTCGATACGAGTCGGGTTCCGGTTTGGGTATGACCCTGTTTGATCGGCCCAATTCCAAAAAAAAATTTGATCGATATTTGAGCGGCGGGTGTGGGAGCATGGGAGAGACCTTTTGGACACTGTTAGTGGCGTTCTCTAGGCCTCGCCGAGCTCTTTCATCCAGTACTGGTTTTGTGGTAAAACAGTGGTATTAAGTATATCAACTCTGGAAAGAAAGCATTTATTGCTTGATATAATTAAGTAAATTAATTCTTTGATTTGTGAAATCATCATCCTTGACTATACTAGCATGTTATGATTCTGTTTTATGAATATTTAGGCACGATAATGTTTGTTTGAATACATGTTAGTATTGTGCAATGAATGAGGTAAAGCATGCAATAAATTGATTATGCCCTTATTGTTATAAAGTGTTTGGTTGCATGTA
>JAOXNR010052283.1:0-17065 GCA_028571225.1 Parsonsia alboflavescens | reverse complement strand
AAAGAATGAATTAATTTTATTCTAGATAGCATTAATAATTAATTGAGGATTTAATTAATCCTTGAAATTAATTATTTAGACTTGAATAAAAATTAATTAGTTATTTTATTTAGTCTTATAATTAATTAGGACTTAAGTCCATAAGATTAATTATTGTTGGGCTTGAATAAAATAATGAAGTGCATATTTATTTTTATTAGTCTTATAATTAATTTGGACATAGGTCCATGCGATTAATTAACTAATGGGTTAAGAATAAAAATAAATATTGGGTTTTAATTAAAGGGTCTGAATAATTATGTTGTGTTCATAATCCAATTAATAATTATTGGACCTTTAATTATATAAAAGGATTGTTGGGCTATTGGGCTTTTGACCCATAGAAAACCCATATTTCTAATTTAGTTATTAAAGAATTATTTATTAATCCTGTAATAACTAGAAGAAATACAATGATTCTGAAACCCAAGAAAAGAGAACAGACATAATTTTTCTCTCTGTAGAAAAATTACAGAATGTCTGTTTTTCTCCACTCCACTCAAGAGATTCTCTGATATTCTATTTTTTCCTTTTTGTTCACCCAGTCAGATAGGGAATAGATTAGAAAATCTTTTGCATAGTAGATCAAGACGTCCAGATTCTTTCCGCAGGACAGATCTCTGCAAGATTCGTCATTCCAGGTATCGTTCTCGAACTCCAATGTGAGAAAATTTTTAAAATCCTAGGACTCCGGATTCATTTCCTAGTGGATTCGGGATCCGATTCCCCTTCAATTGGTTTAAAGGTCATTAACTAGCTCATAGCTCTCGACTAGAGGCATGCATGGCAAGGTGTCCCGATTTAGGGAAACTTCACGATTCTAGGAGCAATTGGCGGGATACGATACAATCTCACAATTGTCCTAATTGCTTATTGTTACCTAATAGAAGTGTCACAATCAAACAAGGTAACCTATTATTAGATATATATGATCGAATCACACACTGTTCAAATTTATTTAAAGATTACTCTCTCAAATAATGACTTAAACATCGAAACTATCCCCAAGGTGACAACCCACTCCAATGATCTGATAATTTTCAATTTCAGGTTGCAATTGCAGGCGCCATCACAGTTCTGTTTGACCTGGAGATCGTTTCTGAGTTCCAATAGAGAGAAAGGAAAAGGAGAAGAAGAAGAGTTATGGTAGGATTTTTTTTTTTTTCGCTAGAAAGGATTTTGTTATTGATGGCTATGGAAGGTAGTAAATTTATAAAGAAGTTACGAAAGAAGAAGATAAGCCATGGGAACAGAAGGAGAAGGATAGGGAAGCAAATATGAGAAAAACCCTAAATTTTGGATAAAAAAAGAGATAGGAGTTTTCGATTTTTTTAGGTTCGTGTAACTATGTTTTAAAAAGTTAGGTGTGGTCAAAATGGGTCAACCTCTATCCAAATAACTTTTTACTCAATTTTGAGTTTTGAAATTTAAAAACTCCCTATCCAAATGAACCTAGTTGCTCAAAATATTGAAAACAATTCTAAGCTCTTTTTAGATCCAAAACTACGATTTTTGTTTTTTCTTCTTTCTCCTTTTCTATCCTTTTGCTTCTTTCTCTCTTTTTTTTTTTTCTGGCAACATCTTCAGCCCTTCTTTGAGAATAGATCAACATTTATTTTTCTACTTTCTTCTTCTCTCTCCTCATATTCAACTTAAAAGAAGAGGAAAGTCGTTCACTTGGATAAAGATCGGATATGGCATTACAACCAATACCTGACCAAGGTTGTGGAAGAATACCAAGGAATGGAGCACTGAAAACTACATGTGCTTCCATTCTTTCATACCAATTGATCATAGAGTGGGCTCCAACTCCTATGTGATGTCGATCCAAGACGGGCAGAAGGTCTCTTTCCTCCTTTCTGCCTGACCTTCCCCCAATTTTTTGAGTATTTCAACATCCACAACCAAAGAAAGTTTTCAGAGCTTCTTTGCTTTAAAATGGCCTTTAAGACAGAGAAATATACAAAATTAGAAGATCTAAGCTTTATCCCAAATATTGGGTTGTCTACAACTCTTTTTTTTTTTTTCTTAGGAAGGATGATTGAAAAATATATGTATTTATAGTCTTTGACAGAATGAAATTGAATGTTTGTATTGTTGAAGGAGTATGAATTGAATGGATGTGATATTGTTGTTGGGGAGGAGTCTAAACAAGGTCCGTCTGGAATGAAGAATTTGAAAGGCTAGAAAGGATTTTAGATTTAGGTTTGCAAATTGATATCAATGGAAAATTTGATGATTTCCTAAGGGTATTATGGTCCTTAAAATACTTATAAAAATTTTTCAATCTTTCTTATCCAAATAGAAGTTTAACTCTTAGAAACTAAAAAATTTATTCTCAAAAATACTCAAAATTGAATTGGGTATTTCAATTTTACCCAATTTCTCAAAACATTTCAATTGTACTTATTTCAAGTTAATGATTTTCAATGCATACCCAAATTGGTACGAATACCCAATTTGAGAAAAAAGAACCGCTGACCAAATGGAAAAGATCCATTTGTCCCACATTCAATTGACCTTCCCCAGACCCGCAAGGGAATTCCAATGGATACCAAGTTCCCTCATTCAAACGACCTTCCCCAAACCCAGTAGGGAATTTCAACGTATACCTGATAGTCTATCCTTAGTCCTCTCACAACCCATTTGTTCAAGCTCGCTGGTGCCGTCGAATTTGTTTACTGCTAACTTGCCATTATCGAATAAGAAGAAGCTAGACCGCTGCAAAAAGGAAAAAGTTAGACCGTCACCTCCTCAGTTACAGATAAGTCCCCTTTGCGTCATTTAAAATTTTTTCACCTCTGTGATCATATTTAGGACTTTGAACATTGAAATGGTTGTTTTGTGATCATGTATGAGTTTGTTTTGTGTGATTGTTCTGTGATCTTTTTGTTTTTTACTTTTGAACAGGAAATGTTTAATTGTCATATATACTTCGTTTTGTACTTCTTTATTTTATTCTTATTTTAAATTTTGTTGATAATCGAGGAATTTTAAGCCTATTTGGAGGCATATTTGTGGGATAAATAATTGGGGAAGGTTGGAATTGGGAAGTAGACTTTTTGGGTAGAAATTGTTGAAGGTCGGGATAATCTCGTCAAAGGCCGAGATAATCCCCTGAAGGTCGGGATAATCAATTTGAAGGTCTGGATAATATAGAAGGTCTGTCGACCTTTAGCTGAAAATTATTATTATTATTATTATTTTAGTCTTATAATGAATTTGGACTTAGTTCCATGAGATTAATTATCTAATGGATTAAGAATAAAAATAAATATTGGGTTTTAATTAAAGGGCCAGAATAATTATGTTGGATCCATGATCCAATGAATAATTATTGGACCTTTAATTAAATAAAAGGATTGTTGGGATCTTGGGCTCTTGGCCCATAGAAAACCCCTATTTCTATTTTAGTTATTTAAAGGATTATTTTTAATCCAATAAAGACTAGAGAAGAAAAAAAAACGATTCTGAAACCCTAGAAAAAGATAACAGAAGTCATTTTTCTCTCTGCAGAAAAATTACAGAATGTCTGTTCTCCACTCCACTTACAAAGATTCTCCGGTCTTCTATTTTCCTTTCTGTTCACCCAGACAAATCGGGAATAGATTAGAAGATCTTTTGCACAGTAGATCAAGCCGTCTAGATCCATTCGCAGGACAGATCTTCGAATCTTCAAACCAGGTATCGTTCTTGAACTCTTTACTTGAAAGAAAAAAATTTTTTAAAATCTTGGGACTCCAGATTCTTTTCCTAGTGGATTCGGGATCCGATTCCAATTCATGGTGACCCCTTGGGAAGTCCTCGTGTTGCACCCCTCCTTTTTCCTTTTTCATCCATCAATTTTTATTTTATTTATTTATTTAATCTAATTTTTTTAGATCGAAAGACGTGCTCTTCGAGTCCGAGGCATTTCCTTCGGTCCATAAAACTCCATGTTGGGATGAACGAATCCGTACGGGGTTTAAAGGGCTAAAAAGCACTCGGAATGCGATCTATGTCTCCACAAGAGGGGAAAGGAGCAAGACAATTGTTAGATGCTATCATCCAGCACTAATGCACCGGATCCCATCAGAACTCCGAAGTTAAGCATGTTTGGGCGGGAGTAGTACTTGGATTGGTGACCCCGTGGGAAGTGCTCATGTTGCACCCCTCCTTTTTCCTTTTTCGTCCATGAATTTTTAGTCTTATAATTAATATACAATTTTACATTCGTGTTGCATTTCATATGCTTAGACAGGAGGTTCACTTCCATGATGCTGTCCCCGTTGAGATGTGGTTCCACATCGGAGGTAGACTATATCGATTAGGGCCTCAGGAGTATGCCCTGATCATTGAACTTTGATCTGGCCCGGTGGATCAGGAGATTATAGGGCGGGATTTGTCATGTAGCTCTGCACATCATAGGCTATTGGGGCACTGTCTATCGACCCCGACATAGGCAATTGATATGTTTAGGGAGATGGAGGATGGATCTTTGGAGTCGGATGATGTCCTGAGGCTTACATATGACATCATCGTTGGATATTGGATGCTAATAAATGAGTCTATAGTGGTGATCTTGTATTACATGTGGAGCATCCTCGAGGATTTGCCAGCGGTTGACGTGTTTCCCTAGGGCACCATCAGGTCGAGCATGACATAGCATTGCTTCTAGAGAGCCGTTGATGACGAGTCTCAGGTGACGAAGAGGCATTTATACGGCAATGCCTGGGTGGTACTAGTATTGACTTCAAATCTACCATTTTTGGAAATTCTTACCATTTATATTCACATAAATGTCTTTTCTTTCAATTCAGTGATGGATGTACACCCACTTCCTGTCCTTAAGCTCATATTTGTGCGATGATGCTCGTCCTAGAGCTAGTAGATCCGGAGCTACATGGCACCCGAGGTGCCTTCTTCTCCGGAGGTCGATTCAGTCTGTTTCCAGAGTACAATGGCATGTTCTATTGGATGCGGTAAGCAATCAACCTTTCTGCTCGTGTTTTTTTCATTAAACTAAATTATTACGTGCATAGGCATCTGCTTCATCACCATACATTGAGCCAGATGAGCAGGAGTTGTAGATGCGATATTGGACATATTTTGGCTACCTCCCTTATATTCCACCTGTCTGTTGGGGGTTTTCGAAGCCCAGCTCATTCTGGGAGGTCATTCGACAACAGCCACCCCCCTCTACGATTATAGAGGTTAGTCCAATGAGATTTGAATTAGTACATTGTAAATTAAATAGTCTAATTTAATGTGTCTAATGTTTCATATCTGTTTTATTTTTTTTAGTCACCTGCTTTGAGAGTTAAGGATGCCAATATCCTCGGGGACGAGAAGGAGCATTCCCAGAAGGTACCTCCCTCCCCTATAAGATCAGAGGTCATGGCGTGGAGGAGGACCGTCACCATGTATGTATCTCTTCATGTTTGTTAAATCAAGCATTCAATTCAGTATGTATATTTATTATGATTTTTTGTTTAAAATTATAGTATGCTCCTGAGAGCTTTTAGAGGCCCTCTCATTCTACTACTAGTGGTGACTACATGATGGCCCCACCTAGGACTCTATTGGCAGAGTTTGAGGAGTAGGTCCATGCTCGTTTTGTCAAGCATGTCGATGCCCATTTTGTTGAGCAGCAGTGGGTGACTGCTCGATTGGAGTAGTAGGAGCAACAGGCCCTGGCTCACCACATTGTTGTCCTACAGCGGCTGGATTGGTCGGGCATCTCCTTGTACACATCAAGTTAGTATACGCTCTACAATCCGATTTAGTTAAATGAAGCATTAGCTATTGATTATATTGTAACCGTAGTGATTTTCATTGAAACTAACAGGAGCAAACGACAAGTGGTTGGCATCTGGATGCAGACCTCCTGTTGTGATTGAGGTCGACTCTACCCCCCAGGTTACTTCAGATTTATAATAGTTCTATCTTTTAATAGATAACATTTAAGTAAATTTTCATAATTATTTATGTTATTTATGAATTTTTAAATTTTTTGTACCTACCAGACGGAGGGAGATGTTAGTAAGAGGGAGGTGGCAAATCCACTTGCTTTAGTCAAGGTCCAAACTACCGACCAAATTAGTTTAAACATCTCTCTGATTTGAATATTTCATATTTAAATTGATTTTCCCAGTTAGTTAATTTATTTTAAATAACAGCAAAAGGGGGATGCCGATGAGATGGAGGCTACACCTACTCAACCTAGTACTGTTGTATCCGACTCTATTGTTCAGGTGAGATACGACATAATTAGCTAAGTTACTTCATATTTTTTTTATTTCATATTCATATGTCTTGTTCAAGTGTCTTTAATTTAATTTCTTTACGTTCTAATAATTGGATTTTAAATTATTTCAGGAGGGAGGATGTGCTATGCGGACCAAGGTCCATGCTGCAAGCCTCATGTCGCCGTTCACTAACCCCTCTCACCATATACATTACTGGACCCAAACAAAGCAAGGGAGAGAGGCAGATCCGATTGGGGTGCCATGGGGGGCTCTTTGGTATTTCTAGTCAATAGTCTCAGTACCTGGAGCCACTTGGATATTTTCTACTCTTCAGGGGAATCGGAGAAGTATTTACATTAATTCCATTAATATAATATTGCTTTCTCTTCATAATTAAGTTAGTGTGTCTTTTTTAGTATGTTAGAGTTATTATTTATATTTTCAAACAATTGTAGTTTTTTGGTCACAGCCACTCGACGGGAGGAATCCTCAACTTTGACAAGAACTTTTTGAGGATCATTCGAGATTGCACTTAGGAGCTGGAGGACCCTCATATCGATTAGTTCGTCAAAGGGCTCCGACTGGCAGCTATAGTGCATCCGGAGGAATTTTCTATGGCGGAGGGGTTCTCTATTGCCCCACCTTATCACTACATTAGTATTTTGTTTAATTTTTATCTATTGTTCTTTTGGAGGGAAGCCTGAGACGTACGAGTTCGATGATGGTTCCCATCGGCTGGGTGAAGGGAGTTGGAGAGGATGATGAGGTTTCCTAATGCCTGGTGGTAGGTCGATGAGGGAATAAACATAGTGATTATTTAAGTTTCTGGTTTAAGTTATTTTATGCTAAATAATTTAATATTTTTTGATGTCTTTGTAGGTCTTGATGCCATTTTGCCACAGGAATCACTGAGTACTTCTACGGATCTTGCCAAAGGGGGCAAAGGTCACTCTATATGATCCAAGGTCAGCATGAGATAAAGTGGCGAGGGCGCGTAGGATAGAGATGATGGAGCCGGTCTGTAGGATGATACCGCACCTTCTGGTATAAACCAGCTATTATTCCATGATGGGAATTGCTGTTGCTCCACCTACCAGGTTTGGATTTGAGTTTATGGGCATTGGAGCCATCCCGAGTCAGCCTAATTCGACTAGCTGTGCGGCGTACATTGCACATTATACTTTGCAACTGTTGAGGGGGTATGTTTTATTTGATGCCATCATTGGAGGATATTCCAGATGCACCCTAGGGCATCAGGGATGAGATGGCTTCTATCATGTTGAGTATAGTAGTAGGATATAGATTTATGTCCTAGTGATTTTTTTGTTTATATCATGTATATATTTTGGACAGTGTGTAAATTATGTAAATGAAAAAGAAATTATATTAGTTGTTTTATTTATGTTATATAATTAAAAAGAATATGAAAATAATTACAAGTGATTATTAATATGAAAATAATTACAAGTCATTAATCATCTAAAAAAATATATGAAAATAATTACTAGTTATGAAAATAGAGTTATTAGCCATTTTGGTCCTTTTTGCCATTTTGGTACTTTTTGGCATTTTGGTCCTTTTCGCCATTTTGTGATTTTTCTCCTTTTTATTACTTTTCATCATTTTGGTACTTAAATTGACTCAATTAGAAGTTAAATGGTCAAATTGACCATTTTCACAATGTAAAAGTGGAAATTGACTCACTTAGAAGTTTAGTGGCTAAATTGAAAAAAAAGATGCAAATTTAGTGACCAAATTGACACTTAAGCCCTTAAACAATTCTACAGAAACCATGCCATCACTATTCACTCTTCCACTCACCGTTCACTCTTCTTCCCTGAAACCGTATCGACATTATTCTGCCATTGTTTATTCTGAAATCGTTCACTCTTCCACTCACTGTACAACTGGCATTTATACTATACGGGTATGTTTTGGAGTTAAAAATAATAGTGATTTTTTTTCTTCCATGCTTTTTCTTTAATAGTTCTATGATCATATATGTGATGATATTAATGTGTTCTACATGTAGTCAAGATCGTGTGGATTGTGCATTGAAAATTTTTTTCTCCCCGTTGTGTTTGAACTCTCACGATGACATGCCTCGGTTTCTTTATTTGTTTAGCTTTTTTTCTTATGAATTTTGTTGATAATGAGGAAATTTTAAGCCTATTTGGATGTAAAATAGTAAGATAAACAATTGGGGAGGTGAGAATTGTGTTTGAAAATGGGAAAAAAGCTTTTCTCATTTGAAATGGTGGAAAGTCAGTATAATCACCCGAAGGTCGCTGCAAAGACTTGGCCAACTTTGACCTTTGCCAAGTCTTGTTTCGACCATCGGCTAATAATCCCGCCCTTCAAATGATTATACTGACCTTCAGCAAGTTCATACCGACCTTCGATATTATTATAATTATTATTAAAATTAATATTAAATAAAAATAACTACTACTACTATTATTATTATTTTTATGATTATTAAATTTAAGATAATTAAAAATAATATCATTATTATTATTCATTTTTAAGTTACATATAAGTTGGAATATCTCGACCTTCAGACAGGTAATTGCTACCTTTGGAAAGATCATCCCGACCTTTAGACAAATAATAGCGACCTTAGACCGTTTCAAATGAGAAAAGTTAATTTCCCATTTCCAAACACAATTCTCACCTCCCCAATTGTTTGTCCTATTTTTTCCCCTCCAATTTCATGACTACAGAAGAAGAAGAAGAAATATGCCGAGTGGAGTTGAAAGAGATTGGGCAGCTCTTCCCATTGAACTGTTGAGTTAATTGTTTCAAAGCTCTGGCTTGTTGATGCAGATAACTTCCAGATTGCATGTACTTAATGGAACAAAGCAAGGAAGGCCTATAAAGCTGTCTTTTATGACACATGTTGTAGAGAAAGCCAGCTTTTTTTTTTTTTTATGGTTTTGTATCTAGGTGGGATGTAGCAGCATGCCTTTGGAATGAAGATATGAAGTAGAGATATTTATTATTGGTTCTGTTATTTTTAATTTTCACTAATTTGCATTACACACTTCTTTTATTAAAAAAATTCATGTGGTAGGATAAATGAAAATTTTGCAAACTAGTAAGAATATGAAAATAATTACAAGTCACGTATTGTCTCAACACCAACATCACCTTCAAAAAAATCCACACTCTCATCGATGACAATTACATTAACATTAACAGACACTCCCACTTCATCTATCGCCTCCAATGTTTGTCCACAAACTCGAGATTATTGGGTAGATATTGGATTAGATGGGTGCCCTTCTTCAGGATGATCATTTGATAATGTAATCTCTACTTTGAGTGGTCTGGCTTCTGTGGCTATGTTCGGACAAGTTTGACGATTGTGTCATTTTCTTTTGCATATCGTGCAAGCTTTCTTCCTTCGGTATTGTTCACTCCGAGAGAGGAACTGACCTTCTTGTTTTAATCTTACCTCCCTTCTTGCAAACGGTGCATTGACAACTACACCTGCCAAACTTGCAATTCTATTCAAACTTGAAGACAACGGAACAGACTGTATTGAAGGTACATATGTCTTTCTCAATATTTCTATGTCAAATGAATTTCCGAAGCACAGAGAATAGTAGAGAGCCCCAATTTCTGTATAATGAATTAAAGATGAAAAAAAAATAAATTGGGATTATGATTTTAAATGTATTTTCTAAACAATAGGGAAGGTTCAGAAGGTCGAACCTACCTTATAAAAGGTCTGCTTGGTCTCCCGTAAGGTCAGTTCGGCCATCTAGAACGTATGTTTAAATTACACAAATTTTTTTCAATACTTGGCAACAACAATGGCATGTTTACATGGAATTTCGTCTAGTTTCCATCTTCGACATCCATAAGTCCTCTGAATCATATCTACAACAACATTTGCTTCTTGTGGGGGATTACCGACGACATAGTCCTCCCTAACTTGAATGGATGTAGTATTGATGCAGGACAATTTTTGGATCGTCCGCAAGTATCTGACAACAACCGAATAGGAAAAGAAAAGGGATGTTTTGCTTTATCACTCACGATTTTGGCTTAACTTGAATTGCAATTCAAAACCAAAAGTAAAGAGAAAGAAAAGGAATTTCGATTCCTGGAATAATGTCGAAAAACAAAGCTTCTTTTTCTTTAAAACTAAGACAAAGCGAAATATTTATACCCTAAATCTAATTGGAATTAATTAAAAGAATCCCAATCGGATTTAAATAAAAGACTACCAATCCGATTCAGAAATAATAATTAAAAAAAGAACAAAATTACGAAAATATCCTTAAAATATAATTAAATCCAAAAAACATAAAGACTGCCCGAAAACCCATCAAGATGGTCTCGGATGGTCGAAAAACATCTTAGGTCATAGCAAAACTATGGGTATTGCTCATTGGGCTGTCTCCAGTAGCCCAGTCAAGTTTCAACCCATTCTGAGACAATTGGTCTGACCCGCATCCTGAGGTAGAAGGTCCAAATCAATCCAGATCAGGCCCGTTTTCCTTGCAGTCTCTTGGACCTTCCTGGGCTCCCTGGCATTGGCTTGGCCGATGTAATATGGTGGTTCAAACTACCCTGTCCATCTTGGACGATGTCCTCATCACTCTGCTCGTCCTTTGAAAAGCTTGTCCTCAAGCTAGAATTCTCACCTTTGAATAGAAACCCATCATGAAGGACATAATTAGTTCGGCTTTCATTCTCAACTTCAGCTACAACACCTCCAAAATGCTCATCTGCTCGAACATCCTCCTTCATGCTCGCGAAGTCCAAAGTGTACACCTGCATTGCCGTAATCAACAAGCTCCTTCTGCTCAAGGCATTATCTATCTTGTTCAGAGTACCAGATTTATGATGAATACTAAAGCTATATTCTTGCAAAGCGCTTACCCACTTTGCGTGTCTCGTGCTCAGCATGTGTTGTCCCTGCAAATACTTCAACGCCTGATGGTAAAAAAAACAACATAAATTCCCTCTGTATCAGGTAATGTCGCCAATGCTGCAATGACTTCACAATGGCATACAGCTCGAGGTCATAAACTAAGTAGGTTAACTTTGCTGCACTCAGTTTCTCACAGTAATATGCCATTGGCTTCCCCTCCTGACTCAAAACAGCTCCAATACCTGTCTTCGACGAATCATAGTCAACCTTAAATACCTTTTCAAAATTCGGCAATACCAACAAAGGAGCATGTGTCAACCGATCCTTCAGAACTTCAAAAGCTTCCTATGCCCTTTCTGTCCATTCGAATATATCCTATTTCAACCTCTTCGTCAAGGGTGCAGGTACCTCGTTGTATCTCCTGACAAATCCCCTATAGAATCCTGCAAGGCCTAAGAAAGACCTCAACTTTATCACAGTAGCAGGTGATGGCCAATTCACAACAGCCTGCACTTTCCCTTCATCTGGCAAAATTTCATCTCTAGTCACCACATATCCCAAAAACACAAGTCTGTCAACCATCCACATGCATTTACTAGGGTTAGCAAACAACTTATGCTCACGCAAAACAGTAAAGACTTGTTCCACATGCCCAACATGCTTAACAACAGACTTACAATATATCAGAATATCATCAAAGTATACCACAACAAATATACTAAGAAAAGGTCTCAAAACCTGATTCATTACCCGCATGAAGGTAGTCGGCGCATTTGACAATCCAAATGGCATCACCAACCATTCGTAAAACCCCTCCTTCGTCTTGAAGGATGTCTTCCACTCGTCACCCAACCTGATTCGAATCTGATGGTACCCACTCTTCAAATCAATCTTCGTGAATACCGTTGCTCCACCCAATTGATCAAGCATATCATCAAGCCTTGGTAAGGGGAACCGATACTTGATAGTAATCCGGTTAATTGCTCTACTGTCCACACACATCCATCACGAACCACCCTTCCTTGGTACTAATAACGCTAGCACCGCACATAGGCTAATGCTTTCACGGACCTGCCGTTTCAGCTCATCATGTTGCTGTGGAGTCATCCTGTAATGTGCCTTATTCGACAACATCGAGCCCAGAATCAGATCAATCATATGCTGGATATCTCTCATTGGTGGCAATCTGGGCGGCAAGTCGCTCAAAACCACATCCTAAAAACCGTCCAGCACCTTCCATAGTTCCACTGGCACCTTCGGCTGCTCCTGGCCGAAACTCTCGGATGTACTCACCAAGTCTTGGTCGACAAATCACTGCCTTCTGGCCGGTATTCTCCTGAAGTGGCTTTAAGATCACTTTTTTGCCCTCCGAACTCAACATGTACATGTGAGTGTACCCGTTGTACACTGCTCGGTTATCAAACTGCCAAGGACGTCCCAAGATAATATGTGTCGTGTCCATAGGAACCACATCAACCTCTATCATCGTCTCATACTGTGCACCAAAGGAGAGATGAACCCTGCAGCACTTGCTGACTTGAATATCAACATCTCTATTCACCCAACCGAGCTTGGAGGGATGAGGATGTAGTATGGTTGCTAATTCCAATTTCTTCACAACCTCTTCAGCAATCACATTCTCCCAACTACCAGAGTCGATAATCACCTTACACGTTTTCCCAGCCACAAGGCACTTGGCTGAAAAAATGTCATGCCATCGCCAATCCTCACTCGACCTGGGTGCCAAACACATCCTGCGCATTACCAAACCATCACCCTAGATATAATTAAGATCAACCAAGCAAATATCTTCCTCAAACTCCTCGTCCTCTGGGAACTCTTCAGCGTATTCCCCATCCATTTGTTCTTCCATGTATAGTTGAGCTTGGGACTTAGGACACTCACTGGCATAATGCCCTAAATTCTGACACTTGTGACAGTAGATATTGGCTCGGTTGCTGCCTTTTTCTATTGGGAACCCGAAGCTACATTCGGTAATGGGGCTCTAGGCGGCGGTGGAACATTTGGTTGCTTCTCTGCGGGAGGAGCAACCCTACTGCCTGAACTCTGTCCCGACCCTTGACCTGGTATCCAATTTCCCCTGCCCTGAAACACTCGATTTCACATGAACCTCTGCTAAATTGCCTACGCCTTCATGTGTGCTTCTCCCACACTGTTTATGCTGTGAATAGACAATTCATCCCGTATCAGCAATCTCTACAAGTGCAAATACATGGAGACTAACCTCGGTTCTGCCTCTACTAACCGATTTCAAGCCACTAGCCGATAGAATTTAGTTGTATATTCCTCAACAGTACAACTTCCTCGTGTCAACCCATGCAGCTTTGCATATATTACCTGTTCGTGGTTTGGAGGTAGAAATTCTTTGTTCATCTCCTGCTGCAAGGCTGCCCATGAATCGATTGGCGGCCATCCATCCATGTACCGCTTGTAGTGTTGTGCATGGCACCAAGCCGCAACTCTATCTTTGAACCGAATTGTAACAAGTGGTGCCTGCTTATCCAAAGGTACCTCCTTCAGGCAGAGAACATCATCAACTTGCAGAGTCCAGTCGATGTATTCGTCTGGATTCAACCCCCCTCGAAACTTAGGGATTTTGATCCGAAACCAGCTTACCATCTACCTGAATTTACCTCCTGATGCTGCTGGCGATCGACGTTCCCAGGTGGAACGATTTCTCTGTTGTGCAGTTGCTCTTTCTACACCGGTGGCTCAACACGATTTTGCACCTCCAACCATGCTAACATGGCCCGCAACAACTCCATCACATCTCGAAGAGACGGCTCCTCGTTGTTTCACTCCATTATGATAAAAATTTTCCAAATTCTGATACCATTAAAGTTTAATTCCGCTGAACTGTAAAATCGATGAACAGTGACAGTGAACAGTTTTGGAACAGTGCCGATGAAATAGCCTATGAATAGTAGCAAAACAGTGATGGTGAACAGTGCCTGTGAACAGTGTGACGACAGCAATTTTGGAAAACTTTCAGAATTTCAATCTTTGGACGATCTAAAATCAAGGCTCTAATATCTAATTAATGCTGGACAATTTTTGGATCGTCTGCAATTATTTGACAACAACCGAACAGGAAAAGAAAAGGGATGTTTTGTGTGATCACTCACAATTTTGGGATGTTTTGCGTGATCACTCGCGATTTTCCCCTAACTTGAATTGCAATTCAAAACCAAAAGTAAAGAGAAAGAAAAGGAATTTCGATTCCTGGAATAATGTCAAAAAACAAACCTTCTTTTTCTCTAAAACTAAGACAAAACGAAATATTTATAACCTAAATCTACCCTAAACCTATTCAAAATTAATTAAAAGAATCCCAAACGGATTTAAATAAAAGAATCCTAATCCGATTCAGAAATAATAAAAAAAAGAACAAAATTACGAAAATATCCCGAAAATATAATTATATCCGTGAAACATAAAAACTGCTCGAAAACCCATCAAGATGGTGCCGGATGGTCGAAAAACTTCATAGATCATAGCTAAGCTATAAGTATTGCTCAGTGGGCCGTTTTCAGTAGCCCTGTCAAGTTTCAGCCCATTCTAAGACAATTGGTTCTGACCCGTATCCAGAGGTAGAAGGTCCAAATCAGTCCAGATCAGGAACGTTTCCTTTGCAGTCTCTTGGACCTTTGTGGGCTCATTGGCGTGTGCTTGGCCAGTGTAATCTGGTGGTCCAAACTGCCCTATCCATCTTGGACGATGTCCTCATCTGCACAGACAGCTACGTAAATTTTGCCTTTCGTGTGCATCTTTTAAGTATGTTGCATCTATGATAGTAACGGTTAGAGGTGTCAATTGGGGCTGAGCCCCTTGGGCCGGCCTGGCCCAACCCTACCCCACAATTTTGAAGGATTGGATTTAAAAAACTTGACCCCAATAACAACAAGAGCTTTTAGCCCGATTCCAAAGAGGGTTGAGAGATGGCCGGCCCTGCCCTGCCCAGCCCGACCCTAAATTACGGCCCTTGGGGCCATAAATATTAATATATATATATATATATATATATATATAAAATTATTTATAATGTTATGTTTGATAATTGGTTAGCATCTCAAGTCTCAATCTATGACTATGACTGACTAGTGACTCACTGTTATTGTACTGTTACTGTAGTTGTGAGTCTAGTATCTTCTAAATTTCTAATTCTTTCATTTCTTTTTCTTTTCTTTCTGCAAGTTACACGACTGCAATTTTGCAACAAAGATAGCACCATTGCTGCTGTACCAGTTTTCTAATTCCTCCTCATTTTCTCTTTTTTTTTTTTTGTCTTTTTCACTCTTCACTCTCCAATCTCCAGCCCACCACCCACCCACCGCTATGCCACTACTCTCCTCTCCAGCCTACCGCCCACCACTATATTGGTCACTCTTCTCTCCAGCCCACCACCCATAGCCATCACTCGGTCACTCTCCTGCCCGCCACCACAGGGTGCTCTGCTTCAGATCTGTTGTCGTCTTTAACTTTGTCTTTGGTAATCAGTTTCCTTATCTGTTATGTTGCTTTCTGTTTCTGAAATTTTGGGCTCCAAAGGAGACACTCCTCCTCTTGTCACCATAACCATAACTAAAGTCCAGTAATCTGTTCTTCATTTTTTTTTTAAATTAAATTTTCTAGTTAGTGCATCTTTTCTCTATTTTCTCTGATCTACTGATCTCTATTAGCTTTGTATTGTTTATACTAATTTGTGCAATATTTTATAATATACAGTGAAGAAAAAATCATGGATAGTAAAAAGACTTGTGCCGAAATTAATATTGAAGATGAAGTAGATGAACTTGAAAATACATCTAAAGAAAAGGTGGATGAAGGTGATAATGTTTTTGGTCCTTCAAAGAAAAAATCCAAGAAATTAGCTTCAAATGCATGGAATTATTTTAGAAAAAATGGTTGAGGTGAGGACGGGGCTGAAAGAGCAGTATGTATTGGATGTAAAACAGCATACAAGGTGGGTTCAATACCTAGTCCAAAAGGAAAAAGTTACGGAACTTAGTCCGAAATAGAATATAAGGTGGTTTAAATCTTGTAATATGATTTCATATCATGATATAGGGAAATTGTTCATTGCTCAAGATGGAAAGGCACAACTTAGAAAAATAAATCAAATGAAATCACGTGAAATGCTTGCTGAAAGTGCGATAAAACATGATATGCCCAATTCATTTGTTGAGTATGATAGATTTAGAGCTTGGGTGAATTACATAAATCAAGAAGTTGTTATGCCATCTAGAAATACCTATGTTGCTGATGTTCTTAAAGTGCATAAAAGAGAAACGGCAAAACTAAAAGAGGTTATGTCTAAGGTTCCTAATAGAATAGTTTGAATTGTGATCTATGGACAACATGTACAAATGAAGGGTATATTTGCCTAATTGCTCACTTTGTTGATGATAATTGGAGGTCAAGTAGTAAAATACTTAACTTTTGGCGCATGCCTCCACCTCATATCGGTGTTAAGTTGGCTGCCATTATCTATATTGTTTAAAAGCATGGGCAATTGAGAAGAACATTTTTTTCACTCACTCTAGATAATGAATCAGTGAATGATAACATGCAAGAGATTTTGAAGGGACATTTATGTTTGCAAAGTAGTTTGTTGTGTGATGGTGAATTTTTTCATGTATGATGCTCAACCCATATTTTAAATTTAATTGCTCAAGAAGGATTGGAAGTTTGTGGAAAATCATTGTGTAAGATTAGAGAAAGTGTCAAGTATGTGAGGGGTTCTAATTCAAGAATGTATGCAACAGGTAGGAATTGATATCGGTCTTGGTTTAAGATTGGATGTATCAGCTACGTGAAATTCTACTTATTTGATGCTTGAGAGTGCAATTCAATATGAAAGGGCATTTTCTAGTCTACAATTACAAGATAGAAA
>JAOXNR010052282.1:0-17065 GCA_028571225.1 Parsonsia alboflavescens | reverse complement strand
AATTCAAGCTCTACCCATCAATTTGATCAACATATCAATAGAATTCAACTTCACAAATGGTACCTCAACCTCAATTTCGAATTTTTTATAGAATTTTTTTGACTTTTTTCAGGATCGGAGATCTTTGATCTCTCTTTTTATACTTTTTGTTGTTGTAGAGATGATAGAAGAAGTAGAATCACCAAACAAATTGAATTGGCCTTGATTTTTGATCTTGGACACGGTTCCACAATTCACAATGGATCATAAGAAGAAAAACTAGAATTAATGTAAAAGAACAAACATAAAATCACATAAGATCATAGGATTTCAAAGAAACAACATGATCGTCACACTTAAAGAAGAAAGCAATTAAAGATAGACAAATCTCTTGATGAAAAACCTAGCTCTTGACACCAAAAAGATGATGTAATCTCAAAATTGACATGGATTCTTCATTCAAATTCAATCAAAGACACACTCATTTGAGATCAACAAAATACTTCATTATGAGGTTCAAGCTAGATTACCAATGACCATGAGTATCTTACAATATGACCTATTAGATTGGATTTCATCAACCCAATTCAACTAAGCTAGCCAAGTATTGAAGAATTCAAGAGTCCCACTAAGAACCCTTTAAGGGCTATTAGATGAACACGCAAGAAAAGAGGAGTTTAATCCCAAAAGGATTCTCTCAATTGCTTTAAAAATGTTTGTAGAATAAGTTGTCTCTCAAAATACAAATAGAGAACTATTTATAGCATCAACACTAAGAAGCCCTAAGAATGATTAAAGACATGGCTAACTCTCTAAAATAGAAAAGACAAAGAAAAGTCAATAAAATCAAGTGGAATCGTCCAAATAGATCGCATTAAGAACAAAACTGGGAAAAGAAGCATCTGGCGTCAATTCAAGGAAGGCCAGCACCAGATGGAGAGCCTAATAGCTACTGGAATTTCCAGTGGCCCTCTAGTGCTCACATTTGGCACCGACTGGTCTACTGTGGAGTGCCAGATGGTGCTCTATAGCGCCCTCTAGTGCGTACTCGTGTCATCTCTGCGCCACACTCGTTTTGCACCGTGCAACTTCTTTCCAAGCCTTCCTAGGCTCTCCAACTTAATTCCCAAGGCTCCCAAGGGCTTGTTCTTTGATTGTACACTCCTCATTGATGTCTTCTATCATCCACAAGTTGAATTCCTTCCTTGGTTGCTCTTCATCCATCACTAGTTGTTCTTCAAAGATTGTTGTGACATCAACCATTTCTTCTCCTTTGCAAAATGTGGTCAATGCTTACCGCAACTTGGATGCTCTAGCTCGTGTAATTAGTCCGGAAGGTATCATAGGTGTTGGATCACCATCACTCAAGCTCTCATTTCTTTTGTTTAATTTCTTAACTTCATCAAGTAACTCATTCAAGACATCATAAGGAACATCATTATCACTACCATTATCAATTAGAGGAGTGGAATCTTTTACCTCATGATCGATGGCCATAAAGCAAATACTTGCTTTTTCTTGTTGTTCCTCATTACCCTCATCTTCACTATCAACTTGATCCCATGTTATGGCAAATGCTCTTCCCTTTTTTTTAGCTTGTTGCCTTTTCTTGTTTGGATATGGACACTCAGCAACCAAATGTTCGGTGAAATTGCAATTGTAGCCATGTCTATCTTGGATATTGTTACTGGTACCTCCACTTTGATTTCTTTAAGCATTCTTCTTGAAGTATCCTTTCTATAGGAACTTTCGAACTTCCTCACCATCCTGGCAAGTTCATCTTCATTGATTTCATCTTTCTCATCACCTGAGGAGTCTGCTTTTCCGCTTTCAACACCGGTTGATTTAAGAGCTAAGGATTTTTTCCCTTTATCTTCTTCCTCTAGATCCGCCTTCCTCTTGAGCTTCATTTCATGTGTGAGAAGAGATCCAACAAGTTCTTCCATTTGAAAAATATTTAGATTCTTTGATTCTTCAATTTCAATAACCTTTGCTTCCCAAGCCTTTAATAATGAATCAAGAATCTTTCTATTTTGTTCACCCATGGAATATTTTTTTCCATAGGACTTCAATCCGTTTGTGATGTTGGTGAGTCTTGTGAACATTTTGGTGATATACTCGTTTTTCTTCATTTTGAAAAACTCATAGTCTCTAACAAAAAGAGCAAGCTTTGATTCCTTCACTTGATTGTTTCCTTCATGAGTCACTTCAAGTAGCTTCCACATTTGATTTGTGGTTTCGCATTTACTTACCCTATGGTATTCCTTTGCATCAAAAGCACATGATAGAATATTCATGGCTTGATAATTGAGACTCACTTTTCTTTCATCTTCCTCGTCAAAAACTCCTTAGGCACAACAATATGATTCTCCATCTTTGTAGGAACAAGGGTGCCATTTGAGATAATATTTCACAATCTATAGTTAACAGAGACAACATATTATGAATACAATTGTTCCAACAACCATAATTAGTACAATCAAATAAGAGGGGTCTATGGGTAGAAGAGCCTTTGGCATAAGGTAGGTTTGTAGAAGCCATAGGATTGTTTCCTTCAAGAAGTGTAATCCAAAAATAGAAGGTCAAGCTCTGATACCAATTGAAAAACCTAGGGGGGTGGTGAATTAGGTTTTTAGAATTCTTTTTCAAGACACTTGTTAAATCCCCTTTTGAAAATTAGAAAACTATGTTGGTTTAGAACTTTTGTCAAACATTTTTAAACAAAGTAAGAGAGCTAAACAACAAAGAAGCTCAACACACAATCAACACAACAATTTATAATGGTTCAACTCACCCTTGTGAGTTTACATCCACTACCTAAGGTTTTCTACCTTAGGCTTTTCCCCGAAGTCTAATAAATTCAATGAACAATACACCAAGAGTAACAAACCCAAGTTTAACAATTAATACGAACTAAGATTATCCCTTCCAAGGATTTTTTGTCGCAAAGACAACCTAGTGTAACCCAAATAAAACTATTATCATCCTCTCCAAGGATTTTGTGTTACAAAGACAACCTAAAAACCACAAATCAAGAAATAGAAATGGGTATAAAGAGCACTTCCCTTAGGAGTGAGATACTACAATTTGAAGCCCTAGCAAGTTCCCCTTTGACGATTCTTCAACAAAAGTGAAGAGATGAGAAAATAAAAATAGCTCAACTTTTCATGCAAATGTATATTGAAGTGTAAGCCTTTTGGTGTTAAGAATGGTGTGAAAAGTGCTAAGAAATCCATTTAAAAAGAGTGAAAGTTGTTGTGTGCAACGGATATAAATTGTTCATTTTGGACCCTAAACCAGACAGAAATGGACAGTCCATTCTTAGAAATTTTGTATCCAAAACTTGTCTCGAAACTTTTTTGAAAGATTTTGGATCCTAATTCAAGCGATTTGGATGGTCCATTCCTAGGCATGAGCATCCAAAAGTTTTCCAACATCATTAATAGATGTTGAATCACTTCTGAAACTTAATCTCACTACAATGACTATTCATTTGACATAAAATAATTTATCAACACTTTTCATTTTAAAACCACTTATCAAAAATCATTTTAAAGCTCAAACTAAAGTAAAGATCTTCTATCAAAATATGAGATTGATAATTTAAATAATTAAAATCATTTTAAAAACAAGAATCACCAATGTAAGGAAGACTTGATACAAAAATAGAACTAATTACCCAACCAAGCTTCCTAAACTAATTCTTTAATTTTGTAAAGTTTTGAACTGTTGGAAGACTTCCCCATTAAGCATCATAAATCAATTGTTAAAAAACACTTTGATGTATTCAAATCACCTACTAAAAAATCAAACTTTGAATCTCATTAGTTCTAGTTTGTTATCATCAAAATAAAGTTAATTAAAAGCCTATTAGGACTTTCAAAATATTATTAAATAACATTTTAAAATTTAAAGGCACAAAAAAGTAAACTTAACATAAAATAGAACTGGAAAATATCTATAATAAACCATCATATGAAATTTAAAAAGAATTGTGTTAACTATTATGAATACAAATTAATTGAATTTTTTAAAAAAAAATAGATTTATTTGTACAATTCAATCTTCAAACTTTACCTTTTTGGAAGCTTTGGTCCTTAAATTTTTTTTTATTTTTTATCATTCCTAAACAATTTACAGTTAGATATTTTGATCTTTTTTATCGAATTCTTGAGAAAAATAGCCAGAATTTGTAGTCAACTGTCATCTGACCAACTTATGAGAGGTAATCTTGGAACACTACTATTGACAATCAATTTTTTTAAAAAAAAAATTAAGTGTAAATTTCTATGCCCTTAAGGATAAGAGTATGGAGGTCTTGCCAATGTGACTGAATGCTTTAGATTTGTCTATTGTTAAAAATTGACCGTCCTTTCATATTTAAGATGAGTTATTGGATAGTTCAGTCTTCAAACTATACCCCTTTAGAAGTTTTAGTTTCTAAAAGTTTTTTTTTTAGCTATATAATCCTTAAATAATACCCCTTTGGAAGCTTTGGTCCCTAAAGTTTTTTTTTTACCAATATAGTCCCTAAACAATTTTACGGGTGGTCCTTCTGAACAAATTCCTCAAAATTATCACCTAATTTTAAAGTCAACGGTAAACTAATCAAAATGGAGAGGGCATTTTCATCATTTCTTCACTATGGTCCTATTTGGGTATAGTTTGCCATCTTTCAGGGACTACTAAAGGTGATAGCCGGAATCAAAAGGATCAAAATGGCCACCTATAAATTGTTTAACAACTATAACGGCAAAAAAAAAACTTTATGGACCAAAGCTTCAAAAAGGGTATTGTTTAAGGGCTATATACAAGCTAAAAAAATTTTATGGACCAAAACTTCCAAAGAAATATAGTTAGAATGTTGAACTGGCCAATAACTCTATTTAGGATAGATCGGATAAGTTTGAGGTCAAATTTTTTTTTTTTTTAACTATACCATACATTTTTTAAATACAATGGAATTCATTAATTTTTTTCCTTTTTACTTCCAAATTCTTGAGAAGCCTTTAAAAATTATGAGAGAAGCAAAGATAACTCATATATCATTTGAGGATATAAGTTAAACAATATCTACAATTAGGAGTGACGATCTTCCTTTTTTTTTTTTTTCCATCCTCATTCCTTCCCCTTTCAGCGGATTGGGATATCTTTATAAATTAGCCAAAAATATATATTTTATTATATATAGATATATATATATATATATATGACAATAAGTTTATATAAAAAAAGTGTATAATAGAAAATTGAAACGGTTTGATTCCGTTAGCTTCCTGTAAAAATCATGTAAAATTCTGTTTTTTTAATATTTTAATAGAAACATTTAAATCACCAAAACCAAATATTATTATAAGAAACATTTCAATTTTCAATAAATTTCTGTAATAATCTACTTCTTTCCCAAGAGTTCCTAACTATTTTTTAAATCCCAGGTAAATCTTTTTTCATATCATTTTTCTCTTATTGATAGATGATATAACATGTCGTTATTTCATGTTTGATGGAAAAGGTATTAGTAAAATGCCCTACAATCCAATTTTCCAATTTACAAAGGAACTAGATAAGGTAATGTTATTTATTGAGTTTTTTAAATTCAATTTTGTATGAAAAATTATTATAAGAATGACTATCTCATTACTCCACAATTAGTATTACACCCTCATTATTATTAGTGATGGTCGTTTGTTGTTGCTGGTACTCATTTTAGTAAGTTCTCATCTTCATCCTCTTGTAACTCTTCAGAAAAACAAAAGACTATGCAAGAAACTTTTTTTTTTTTTTTTTTGACTGTTTCATTTTTCTGATTTTACTTCATATATCAATATCTGATGATCATATAATAGCAATCATATGGAGATGTAGAGAAGATATTCAAGATCTCGCCATTTATGTTGGTCAATTATGACTCTTTCTAAGTTTTATTTGTTTTTTTAAAATACAATCTTGATCCCTTTGTTCATAGAAAAGATATCATATCCCTAAATAGTGGATACACTATATATGTTATTATTATTGAGTTTTTCCTTCATTTTTATAATCCTTAATAAAACGGTGATTTTTTTTTTTTTTTTTTGGTTAGAATAATCAATAAGAAGATGAGTATGTTTTTGTTTTAGTAATACGGTTTATAGTGGTTAACTAATTAATTTTATATTGATTATAATTTTCGATAAAACAATATTTATAAATAATAATAATAATAACTAAAATAATACTTATTCAAAGATGAGTCTATTTCTTGTAACTTTTTTTAAAATTTATAGGAAAAAAAATTTTTCATAAACAAGACTAGACAATGACCATATTCACAATATTTATAAATAAAATAAATTTTTGTTCAAAACTATGTATACAAATATGTTGAAATTACTAAAATATAAGAAAGAAGGGGAAGAATCAAGGCAAACAAAAAATATTAAATTTAAGAAATCATCCAAAAACTTCAAAAAAATATCAAAGACTTTTCAATTTCTGAAAAACGAAACATTAAAATTTGTACTATAAAACAAAACATTCAAAAAATGAAAGAAATTATTCAAAGACTTTTCAATTTCTGAAAAAAGAAAAAAAACTATCAAATAAAATTTAAATTTCTATGAGAAAATTATTTATAATTTCTGGAAATTATGCAACCATAAAGATCAATTTTTTTAAATTGTCCGTCTGAGAATTTTTATGTTTATATTAAAACTCTCAAAAATTTAGTCTAAATTACTTTAAAGTATTATTTTTTTTTATAAATAATTTTATGGAATTATTAAAAATAATGCATTTAATGTAATATGCTATATCCATAAAATTCTCTATTTTCCTATCATTATCTAAAATTCTTTAGTTATCTGTATCATTATTAATCTATAAACTGTTCAATAAATCTACTTTCCATACCTTAATATGTTTGCAAAGACTTTAGATATTTCTTCTTTGAATTTATCTATAATATTAATATTCATAAATAATAATAATAATTATTATTATTATTATTTAAGACTCTTCAATTTATTCAAAAAAAAATTATATCAAAATAAAAATATAATAGATCAAATAAATAAGTAGATAAGAGCCACATTCAAAATATAAATAAAATAAGTAAAGCTATTATACTAGGATAAAATAAAGTTATTTATAATTCTTTTTTATAAAGAAAAAATTATTAAACAACTTTTTAATTTCTCTAAAAATAACTTTTGAGTTTCTAACAAAAGATAAATATTCATAAATAAAATTAAGACTTAAGGACCAAGTTATTAATTAATTAAAAATTATAAAGAGATAAAAGATGAAGGAAATATATTTTTTAATCATAATAATTTTATATATTTAAATATTTAATAGTTCATTTTAAAAATTGAAATAAATTAATACACCGTTCAAAGTGCTTGTCTTCATCTAGTTATCAATAAAGGTGCAACCTGTGAGATTGATAGGTAATATATTAATTCATTTATAATTAATTAATCATGGGATTGTCATGCGTTTTTTTGTGTTTAGCCTAGAAATTAACTTTATAATGGAAACAAAATATATAATAGAAATTACTAATATTATTAAATGTCATTAATAAGATTAACATGTTTTAATAAAAATATTTAAAATAAAATAAAATAATATATATTTATATCCTGAAATGACAAGTGGGTTTTTTTTTTTTTGAAAAAGAAAAATGTTCTATAATATAATGTTAAGTTTTTTAAAATAATTTTAATTCTCTTTAAATATAAATATAATATAATATGATATTAGTTTATTTAATTGACAGAATAAAGAAAATCATATATTATAATAAATTTACAAAAAAAGGGGGCAATGCTATGGAAATTCCAGAAAAACTCTTTTATCTTCTCAACTTAGTATGATATATAAATATATACATATATATATTTATATATATATATATATATATATTACTAAAAGATAGTTCAAAGCCTTTTTTTTAAAAGTATTTTTTAGATATTCAATAATTATCATTATTCATTCAAATAAGTTGAGTGAATTTTTTATTATTGTAAATCAATTTAATTGTATAATTCTATAGTAAAAATAAATGTAACTGAAAAGAAATAACTCAACCCTTCACACATCACCTACTCACACAATATTTTAGAAAAAGTTATAATCCTTATGAGTATTTTTTTTTTCCAAAATATCTTTACTAATTATATAATTATTTTTTTAAGAATATATTCAAAACAATATTTTTAACTTAATGAATATTCAATCAATTAGACTCATATTATTTCATGTAATTCATTTAGTTTAAAATGTGAATCATGATAATTATTGAATACTACTGAATAAAATTTTGACTTATTGTTTAATATTTATGTTTAAAATAAGTACATAACATTGTACTTTTACAATTATTAATATTTAATATTTTTAAATAAATTAATTTATTGTTAAATATTTTTTAATTTGAATTTTATTGCTATGTTCCATGAACATAATTAAATACTTAATCATATTAAAATTTGGAATTAACAATAATATAATTTATAAAATAAATTTTAAACATCATTGTAAATCATGATTTAAAATAATATCTAATAGTATTTTATAATTATCATGATTAACTTAATTATAAAATTTCAAATGATATAGTATGAATTCAACTAATTGAAAATTCATTAAATTAAAAAATTATTGTCAATATCTTCATTGTATATAAAGGATTTTTTAAAAAATGGTTTATTAATCTAGATAGGTAGTGAGCCAGTTGAATTACGTTTTCTTAATAACAAATTTTTTTTAGAATTATTGGCCAATTTAGTCGTCGAACTATATCAGTTTGACCGTTTTAATCCTTAAAGTTTTTTTTTGACCTTTTTAGTTCTTAAACTATTTACTATTTGGTCATTTTGATCTTTTTGATGGGTCAATAGTAGTTTGACCAAATAGTGGAAGGTATTTAGGTCATTTAATTGTTTATGCACTGTTCATGAATAATGAAATTTTTTAAAAAAAACTTTGGCATTGTTAGGCGACCTTTTTTTTTTTTTAATTCAAAAAAAAAAAAAAACCAAACTCGGGCACTATTCATCTGCCTCCCCAGTTGTCTCCGACGACTCGTAGTCTTTTTTTTTTTTTCCCTCTCTCATTCGCATGCTAAGATTAATTAGAGGATGTTTGCACTTAGTATGACTTCTGCATACAAACTTTTTTTTTTTGTGTCTTATGGTCTTGGTTTCTTAGTTCGTAGTTGCAACTATGTTTTGTTTTCTTAGGTTGTTTAACCTTGGTTATTCTCACCCTTCGGGTTTAGGATGTTCTTTCTTAACAATGCTTCTGGTCAGAGAACAGTCATGGTCGCCTTAATCTTCAGCATGCGAATGAAAGAAAAGGTTTGTATGCAGAAGTCATACTAAGTGCAAACATCCTCTGATTAATCTTCAGCATGAGAATGAGCAGAAAAAAAAAACTACAAGTTGCCAGAAACTATTGGAGAAGAAGATGAACGGTGCTTGAGTTTGAGTTTTTTTTTTATTTTAAATTTCACTATTCATGAACAATGAAATGACTTAAATACCCTCCACTATTTGGTCAAACTACTATTGATCCATCAAAAGGACCAAAATAGCCAAATAGTAAATAGTTTAAGGATTCAAAAGGCCAAAAAAAAAAACTTTAAGGACTAAATTGGCCAATAATATTTTTACATATAAAAAAAAAAAATTTAGAATGGCAACGAATGAGATATTTTGTTTTTCTTTGATAGGAATTTTTTAGAATTTTTTTAAAAAAATTTGGACAGATAGCTAATGATGAGTGACATGCTTAGTTATTTTTTTTGAGATTTTTTATAAAAAAATATAGATAAACTCGGACGTATGACTGGTGATATGCTGAATTTCTTTTACAAAATTTTATTTGTTATTTTTAATTTCATAATCTTTTTATATTACAACAACTTTTTACAAATGTATTTTTGCGTAGCAAGCGGCTTTAATAATAATAATAATAATAATATGGATATAGATTTGAAACGCTTTAAAACGCTCATTGATTGGTATGCTTGAGTGGTACTAGTAGTCACCCAAGGGAATATAACCAGGATTACCGGCAGTAGCACGCATCCTCTCTTAAGATTTGTCCTTTTGAGGTCAAATGTCACCGGTGGCACCAGTCAACCGGTTCACTCCAACATTAACCGTGTCTTTGTTGGCACTTGAGAACTTGAACCATTACAGTGAAAGTGAGCTAAAAGGCTTTCATTTTTTCTTTTAGTGGGTTTTTGCTGAAAGCATCTTTTTGTTCTATTATTTCAAGATCTTGCACAGGAAATTAATGGCTGTGAGTTTTACTGTTTTCTTTGATCTGCACTGATTTGATATGATATGATATATTTCTCTCTGTTCTGCTCTGGCCTGTTTTTGCCATTTTGTTTACCCGGAATTACGGATTTCGTTTTTTAATGTTCAATGTGATGATATAGGGAGTAAATCTGTGTTTTTCTGAATTGGATTTTGCTCATCCGGGATGAACATTTCTGTTATCTGTATTGAATAGAAGTTGAAATGCTTTCTGGGATGATTTGGGTTCATGTATTGGACGGCCTTTTATGGTTGATTTTTTAATTTATTTGTTTAAAGCATAATTGGTTCAATGAGGTGAACGGGATGTGTTGCTGCTGGATATTCATTTCGGTTGTTTTGATAGTTTGGGTTTTTTTTTTTTTTTGGGGTGGGGGGTGGGGGGGGGTTTCTTCTGTGAATTGCAAGTGAGAAAATAAAGTCTTAGACAGCCACCTAACCAAATGATAGTATGGCAATAGAATTCTATGATTTTCTCTTCTTTGATTGGAAATCTCTGGGTTATATTATTATATTAGTTCTTTAAAAGAAAGAGAAAATAGATGTGACATTTTATCTTCTTTGGATTTCTTGATGAGTATTTGTAAAGTATTTCCAAGTTAAGATGTATGATGAAGCAAGATCCCTATTTGTAGTCATAACCTCATGCAAAGGATCCTTGTCAATTAATTATTACTTTTTTAATCTTAATCCTTGTTAATTAATGTTGAAGTAATATGAACTTTATTTATGGTAAGAGTTATTTTTGTCCAATTATTAAAAACAATCATTGCCTTATTTATTATTTCACAAACCTAAACGACATCTATTTTGAACTGAGGGAGCACCTAATATGGTTTTGCTGCCTAGCTTATGAACATTTTCCTAATTTCATGGTGATATGCTTGGAATTTTCAATTTATTATTATTATATAATATTTCATTTTTTTTTCCCTCTTTTTATTTGTGTAAAGACTTTCATCCCCAAAAGCTTACTATCCAAATTATTCTGAATCAGATTAGGGTCATGAAATGAAAATCTTTGTCATCAATACCTAAGTTTGATACCCTTAGCTAAGAAGGATGATTACTGTTGATAAATTTGTAATGGTTCCCTTCGAATCCTTGCTGATTTCGTGACATTTGACATTCTTCGATAGAGCAGCAACTCCCTCAGACTGCTAATTTTTTGAGATTTATTTCAGTGAATAGAACATTCTCCATCAAATATACATGCTTCTACTCTGAATGTCCTACTTGTTTCTTCAGTCAGTTTGAACATTGGTTTTGATGAAGATTTAGAAAAGACCCACCCAGCCAAAGTTTCAACCAATTTAGGTTCAGAGTCAAAAATGTATAACCAATTTTGAACTCCAATAATACTATTCTAAATCATGATGAATGCGATAGAGCAAGCTCTTTACTTATTTGTTACCTTTTCAAATTTATATTGGACTGCTCAAGAAAATAGTAATTGAACATTGATTCCAACAAGATCAAATCTAGACTGGACATCTTGTAAAGTTTAGCATTCCTGAACATTATAGAAGCAATGAGAAATCCAGTTTCATTAACTTTTTGTTAAATATTTTTTAGTTGGATTCTAGACTTCATTTTTGGCATTTTCATGTCTGAGGAAAGGAATTTGCCTTAATACAGGAATTAAGGCTTGGCAATGGGCGAATATCTGTTTCAGCTTCAAAAGGCTGTGAAAAAGGAATGCTTTGGAGTTATACTGTCTTCTTTAAAGTACATAATAATTCTACTTCTAACATTGCAAATTCATTTTCATATTTGTCTTGATTCAAAAGATTTCTAAGAGCATTTGACCTTCTTTATGTTATAATCTGGTATGTCACTGATCGAAAATCGATGTCTTATGTTTTTTAATTTGGCTAGTTATTGGGATTTAATGTAAATAAATTGATTATTTGAAGAAAGTGGATATCCATTTCGGGCCAAGTCAAAACAGAAACCTGGAGTTTGTGTTTGAGACAAAGGGAGTAATTCTCTTCCTGACTGCAAACTGTAATCATTCTTGGTTGATTATCCAAGTTTTATTTGCCTTAACTGTCTTTTACCTCTCTGAATGAGTTTCACCAACACTTTGGAGCTTGATAGCACCTGAAAGGTGATACTAAATTACAAAAATCTAATCATAGTTATTCTTTTAGTTTTTATTTCTTTCATTTTCCAATTTTTATACAGTTGTTTACTGGATTTCACTTAATCATATTTGAGACTTGAATGTAAATACCTGGTCTATGAAATCCTGATGAACCTCCTGGTAATTGCATGGTTCTCAACTGCTTAATCATCACGAGTATGGTCCTTATGTTTGCAGCAGCAAGGACAGGTTCCAAAATTTGGCAATTGGGAAAGTGAGGATGATGTACCATATACCCAATATTTTGATAATGCTAGGAAGAAGAAGGAAGGTGGCAGAATGAATCCAAATGATTCCCAGGATCTCAATTCTGAGACAAAGAGCGAAAAGGGACCAGAAGCAACAAGGCCAAAGCATGTAAGATGCACAAGCCAAGAAGATGGTGAGATAAGAAGATCAGCTCACTCTCGCTTGCACTCTGATGCCATGAGTCAGAATTCTGGGATCGGGTCACCTCATCAGAGGCATGGCAGTTTAAAGTATGGAAGCAGTAGATCAGATTTAGATGAACCAAAGGCCAAAGACATGCAAAGACCGTGGCATGAACAGCAACTGGGTCGAGAGGAAGGTGATTTGAGGAGGCCAACTGATTCTCCAATACGCAATGAACCTGCAAACCGAAGAACTCCACATGATTCACCCCGTCATCAATATGGTGGCCAGGGTGCTGGAGACACCCCTATGAGGGTTGGAAAGCAGGGTGTGGGATCTGAACGCAGTATTGAAGATTCTCCATTACATCCCCATTCTCAGGTAAAATTTGGAGGTAGGGGTAGTGGAGTTTCTTCACCATCGTGGGAGAGAAAGGGCCCATCAGAAGGTGGCCAGGGCATGGCTCCCTCAACTCCTGGAAGATCCCGATTGAGATCGGTAACAGGGGGCGATGGAACTGTAATATTTTGTTTTCTGTTCCTTATTATTTTTCCAAAAGTTGTTGAATCTTCACACATTTTGAGCCAATACGGTTAGATTTCTGATTGTAGGAGAATAAACCACATGCTAGTAGCTTTTGTTTAAAGGAAAAATTATTCATTTTACATGGTGTTTTTTCTCTTTCAATCTAATTCCATGTCCGGAATGTGTTTTTGAGTATATTGCAAGGTAAACCATTTACTCTCTGCAATATAAAAAAATGCTGTCGGAAGTTTCACAAAAAACATGCTGGCAATCTTAGTGAACTCCCTTTTTTTTTCTTTTATTATTATTATTAATGTTCTTTGTACTAACTAAAGTGTGTAGCCTATATTTATCATTGATGATCATTCATTTCAATATGTATTTATTCTATCTGTAAATGAGAGTAATCTTGCAATGTATTGTGCAGCCTGATGATCACAGCCCTGCTGTTCCGAAATTTGGTGACTGGGATGAGAGTGATCCTGCATCAGCAGAAGGATTCAGCCATATATTTAACCGAGTAAGGGAGGAGAAACAGAGTGGAGCAGGAAAGGTACCTGGTATGCCCACTGAAACATCTTACAAAGATGGAAACCAGAAAATAGGAGCAGAAAACCCTAAGGTACAGAGAGATACCCTATCCATTTTCTTGCCGTATTTTTCTTTCTAATCTTTTTTCTGTCCCGCCACAGAGCTGCTGGTGCTTTCCCTGGGGCAGAAGATGATGGTTTTGTATCGTACTTGAGAGAGAACAAACTGCAAATCTCGCATGTATATCTCATGTGTGTATAACTCAGATAATGTATAGGTTGATGGAATTACCTTTCAATGTAAGTAAGTTTATTCTTGTGTGCTTCTCATACTGGAAGAAAATTATTTCATTGATGGGAAAGAAGTTCATTTGCCTGAAGTGTATTTACTGCTCTATGGAGGGTTGATCTCTCCAATTAATTCTATGGCTTACATTTTTTTCATAATTCTATGTCTACTTAATTAATAAGCTCTAAATGTGCATTATTCTTTTCATAAGATTGGAATTCTTTTACTTCTTTCTCTTTGGTTTGGCAAGAAAAGAAGTTTTTTTCTTTTCCTCCTTTGGCCTGTTGTATTTGTAGCAAAAGAAGGGAAATGAAAGCAAATTAGAAACGCAAGGGTGGGGGGTCATCATGCAAGTTGTGCCAGGGAAATTTCTTGTTTCAGTTGGCTGTAATCTTACCAGAAGTGCACCACTAAGCAAAAATTTCTTTTCTTCTGGTGATATCTACAATTTAATGCCTACATTTAAAACATAGTAATCCCCAGTCGAGATCGAATATCCAATTTTTTCTTATACAAATTTTAATAAAATCAGTTGACTTAGTTTATTTTAAATTTAATAATATTAAATTTTAATTAATTTTGTAAATCAGACAATATTTAATTTTTATGTTTAAAAGTTTGAAAGTACTTTTTAATTTTTATATAGAATAAACGACGTATTAATTTTTTAAATGGCGGATCATTTGTTGGTATGTGACGTAAGCTTGTTCCGAAAAAAAGAGGAAAAATTAATTATTACTATAATTAAAGATTTTCATTTTGTATCTTTTGGCCCACTCTAAACAGCTCTTATGCATTCTATTTGTTTAGAAATAGTATAAAGACTTCCTTTAAAGGAAAAAAAAAAAAAAATCTTGATAAAAAAAGTAAACTTCCTTTTATCAATTTTGTTTATAAATTTTCACCGCAACCCCTTTTATTTAAACCAGAAAAAAACAAAAAAAAAACCCTTTAATATATAATTACATATATTCATAACACTATTAGAAAGTTATATTGGATAAGCAATTATTTTCATCAATCCCAAAAAATAAGAGTATATTACAAATCAAGATTATTCGGCAAGAACAATTTGATTTTTTTTTATTAATCTGATGTATATTTATTACTTATTTGATAAATTTCAATATAAACCGGAAAAATCCCCAATTTAGACATAAAACAATTATCTCTTGACCATACTGGTCCAAGTCTTTTTTTAAAAAAAAAAATCTTTTTAGGATACTTTAACTTTTTAAGAGCAACAATATGGACTTCGATTATTTTCATTGAAAAAAATTATTTTATTATAAATATTTGGGAATATTTTCGATATTTTACTTCTAAGATTCTTTTCAGTATGTGTATTTGTGTGTGTGTGCATAAATATATATATATTTATATCATATTAGGTCAGTTTTACGTTTTAATCCTTGATCTATATTTTTTATCATATTGATCTTCAAATAAATTATTATTGGACAACTTGATCCTTCAAACCCTATTCTTTGAAAAAAATCCATCGAAAAGTTTAGTCAACCACCTTTAGGGCAAATTAACAAGGGTAAATTCAATACGAAACTATTCATTTTGTCAAAAAAGGGTATAAACTAAAAAATTTTTTGAACTAAATTCATATTTTTGACCCAGCTAAATCCATTTCTTGTTGAGCCAGAAACCGAAATTTTACCTCCATAGGATTTCAATTAATATCTGTTTCTAACCAATTGGATGTCATAATACTAAATTTGGTTAGGTGATCACTTGGTATTTTCAAAAAATACGATTAAAAGGATGAAATTGTAAAAAAATAATAATTTATTTGAGGATCTACACAGCCCAAAAAAAAAAAAAAAGTTCATTATCAAAGTGTAAAATTGATCAAAAGATTAGGTCTTTAATGGTCCAATTATTCATATATATATAAATATAAATATAAATATATATATATATATATATATAGTTATATATATACCCCATCACCACCACACCAAACCACCGTCCCTTCTCAAAATTTCTTATATACTGGATTCCAACCCATCTTTGGAAATTGGTCTTTGCACAAAATCTGATTTTGTCAAACCACATTTTCTAAAAATTACACCATATGGAGTCCAAAAGAGGTGGATAGGGTCACTCCACAAATCCTGATGGAGCTCTGCGATCAACAACCTGAGAAGATGAGAAAAGGAGGTCACCAGAGTGGCTGTAGTCCAGGGAAAAGCTCTGATGCCTAAGTTAGTATTTTGGGAGAGTTTTCCGGTAAAGACCTGTTCTCAAGAAAGCAAGAAAACTCAGTTCTATATTATCTTTTCTCGTTGTCCCTTTTCAGACTGATTGTGTGTTTTTGTTTAAGTAGAGAGAGAGAGCATCAGTTACCTCTTGGAATTAGGCTCTGTATTACATAACAATAGGCAGTTAGGATAATTGTGGGATTCAGTTGAATCTTGCCAATTGCTCCTAAAATCATGGAGTTTCCCTGAAACGAGAAATCTAGCCATTCAAGTCTTTGTGAGAACTACGAACTCACTAACCAACCTTCAGACCAACTTCATGACCTCCTCGTGGATGTTGAGGATCTCAAACATTTCTTCTGGTAAGGTCGTGCTGAGTGATTCTTGGCTCCTTAGAGTGGCTAGGAGTCACGCACCGGTGGTCATGGTATGGAAGATTTATGATTCGGATCAAAGCTTGCCAGGTCAAAGTTAGGGTTAGGCAAGACCTTAGCTCGAGCTCATTTAGGAGGTCGATGACCTCTAGGTCGGTGACCTAGGAGGTTGGTGGTAGCTGGCCACTTGCCCACGTGTCCCCGTTGACTCTGTGTGTTTGACTTTTAGGTATTGAAGGCATGGGATCTTGACGCAGAACAAGTAGACAAGCAAGATCTAGATTATTTAATAATTTTATTTCCCTAATTAGATAGAATTTTATT